>JANHFX010010395.1:0-30320 GCA_027560015.1 Chloroceryle amazona | reverse complement strand
CTGCTCTCAGCAGGGGGGTTGGACTAGATGACCTCTAGAGGTCCCTTCCAACCCAGACATTTCTATGTTTCTATATTTTTAATATAAAGCAATTAGATTAAAATCAATTGGACTACAATATTTGTGCAAATATATTTGTGTGTATATATATGTATATACAAAGTGGAAGTGACTTGGAGTCAGGGTGATTTTCATAGGGATTGGGAGTGGAAGGGGTAAGGGTGACCCTCTTGTTGAGCTACCAGGGTTTCAGAATGGACCTTCTTGCTTTCTACATTCCTTCTTCTAGAGGACCCTACGTGTGGCTAGGTCCAGTCACAGACCAAATCAACCGTTTGACTAAGAATATCAGGGAGACTGGGGATATTAGAGGTGAAGGAAGTCCTCTTGGTCAGTCATGAAGTTCACAGTGTATCCCTTTACCCTCTGAACTCCTTCTAAGAATGAGATTAGATCGACCCCTAGTCCCAGGCATGCCTGAGAAAAATTGTGGATTGAGACTTTAGTGTGGTGCTTATCTCAATATTATTTCTTATGTAACTTGAGGCAAGTCATAGCAGCAATTAAAGGATATTAACATTGATACAGTAACTTAAAAATAGCAATGCTTAATTGAAATCAATACTCAGTTATAACAAATACAATGATTCACATAAAATTAACAAAGCTCGGTAGCAAATATCAATCACACACACAGAGCTCTATACAGGTATAGAGGTTAACCTATAATTAAGATGTTGCCTTTCTGCAGATTATAGTAAATTTGGGTACCCCAGGATCTCTAGAATTTTTGCAAAATTCCTAGAGATTGTGAATACACCTGCCTTCGTCAGCTTACTGAAAGCGGATGGTGATCTCCTTCATTGGTCTTTACAGAGGGACAGTGATCCTCTTTGCTGGTCTTCACCAGCAGATGGTCAGCGTCTGGCCTGACACGTGTCCCAGCTCAGGGGGAGATACCAAGACTCAGCCCACTGAGGCCCTGGGGAGCTCTAATGGGCCTCACTTCTAGGAACAGCCTCTCTAGAACCCCAAGACGACTTTGTTATTATGGCTAGTACTTTTCTACTGTGGCCATTAATTTTGGCAGGCTAGCTTGGCTCTTGCCAGATGGGGATGTGGTCTTTCACTGACACCATCCCAGGACTTAAGAGATATATGTACGAGGTGCCTAACTGTTCCACCTCACTGACCCCATCTCCAGGAGGTGCATGAGTCTGTTTAGTTTCACCTTGACTTGCACAGTAAGAATGTACCAAGCTTTCCCAGCCTGCTACATTGCAAAACTAAGTAGCGATGGTACTGGTTTGGCAAAGCAGCCTGGGAGGCACTCTTGGCAAGCAGGGATGAGTCAGCCTCACAGTGCTGCTAGGAGTTAGCCTCATAAAGCAGCCCACATAGGGGGAGCAGGGGTCTGTACCACCACACTCACTCACTCTAGATAAGGAAAGCTCACTCAGACAATAAAAATGGAGTTTAATAAGAAGATACGGTGAACTGTGGTAATGAAGCACAAGATTCAGTCATGCAAGTGTACTTTCCAGCAACACAATTACACTTAACCCCTTTAACCCCATCTTCTATTTCCTTACACAGTTCTTCCCCAATCCATGTGCAAGTCTCACACAGTGCTGTAATTCCCTTAAAATAACCCATAATAAGTTTTACATGATCATCAAAATGCTCTTCCACTTGCATCCCACAATGGGTCCTAGTAGCCCTGTAGACAGAATATACAATTAAGGAGTAAAGGACATAATTTTCTAAGCCTTATATAACTTCCCTTTGTTCAAGTGACATACAATCCTAACATTAGGCTATATAAGCTTAACATAATAGAGTAACTAGCACCAGCAAGGAAAAAGAAAATATGATTTTGGATATCCTTACACAAATCATCATATTAATATTTGCGAGATGGATGAGATGGTGGCTGCGAAGTATATATTAAAATATCTAATGCAAAAAGTTAAAAAAATTCCCTATGGAGGACTAATTACAGACACTCCACCACGTAGACAATGAGAATTAAATATTCCCATTAGCCACAGCAAAATTAGGAGAGAAACTACCTGTAGCAAACCATAGTCTTCTCACCTTTTTGTAGTAAGTATATTGAAAATCTGGAAGAATCATTAAACATCCTCCTGTGAACATCACATTTAACTACACTAAAGCAGATGTGTAAACTGATTGTTATATCTGGAGCTACTTCTTTACACCCGAGCGGTAGAACGGACAAGAACACGTTTTTCTCCTGGAAAGAAGAGTATCTGGGCCTTTCCAAGGAGAATTTGATTTACCTCAAAACACAAGGCTAGTTTGAACCTGCAGGTAGTCCAGATAACTGCAGTCTGGTTTAAGTGAACTCAGTGCTTAGGAGCTCTGTTTTCCAATTTGTTTCTCAGTAAACCTGTTGGACTTTGATGTAAGATTTTTACTTCAATCTATAAAACTCTAAGTGATTACCTTCAAGGGATGGTCTGAAGGATAGTTTACAGACACATCAGAGTATCAAAAGCTCTTTATCTGGATACAAATCCCCCTGCTGTTAACAGGGCTTTCTCTGGAAGGCAGACTTGTTTTTTTGAACTTGTTCGCTTTTAATCTCCTCCTTTCTCCATTGCACAGATTTGTTTCCATTTGCAGGTATGTAGCAGAGCCCACCACTCTAGAAAAGATTGCAATGGTTAACTTCACAGCCCCTGGTTTTCCCTCTTCGTAACCCATGAGACTGAATACATTAGATAAATAATAACCAAACTTCATGTTGCAAGCAACTAGGCAGAGGGAGATTTCATACCCACAGCTACCTGATCAATAAATCAGGCCATTTATTTAGCTTAGAATGGAAAGAGAGAGATGGACTGTGAGCAGAAATGACTAGTGCTCAATCTTTTTCTTATTTTTTCTTTTTTTTTTTTCCCTCTTCTAAAAGCTGAGTTTCCTGAGCATATATCATACTGCATAGTACTGAAGAGGAAGGAAAGACAAAGCTTCCTTAGTCCATCACCTGAGCACCCCTATGAAATCAAGTCCTTCAAGTCTGTCAAGTGAAATGCATCAAACACATATTAGACTCTTGATCTTCAGCAGTTTACAATTCCAAAAGATCTTTCACAATCTACTATAGGTACATAAAGCAATACTAGAGAATAAGATTAAAAAAAAGTTACTTGAAGTTAACACTAAGGAATATCATACTAGAATTTTAAGATTAAATTATAACAATTCACATACAGTCCTCGAATATAAGCCTAACAAATACTGTATTATTGTATACGTATAGTAAATGTCAAATTATCTTTTTGAGATAAGTCACGCTTCTTGAGTATTTTCCAAGCAATGCTGCTTCTTGAATAGTTAAGAAGATAATTTCAGTTTTAAGTTTTTTAGTTTCAAAAGATTTTATCTCATTAAAAATATAAAAATATATAAAGTTGAATTAAGAGATTTTTTTAAAGTAAGGAAGTGAAACCTCAATTATTAAAACAATAAATCTGTAATTGTTACACAGCAAAATGCTAAATCACTTTCATCATCACAGTGGAAGTTATAATATACTATTATTTTCTATTAATTAGTAATAAAGCAGTATATAGCACTGTCTTTTTCAAAGGCAGATAAAAAAACTTATCCAGACTATTCACTGCTTTAATAATCTTTCCCAGATGGAAAGATGGCATCCACGAAGAGCTGCATCTGTGGTTAGACCATAGATAATTGCTTCCAGCAACGTCGGCAACGGCTCTAACTCCAAAAGGGAGCACATAAGGGAATGCAGCTTTTCTTTCAGCAAATCTCTCAACAGTTCATTCTGCAAACAACCTCAGAGAAAATCAGAGCACCCCTCCTAGGACCCTCAGTCACTACTTTTATTCTTTTTTAAAATCTTAACATATTGTGTTCACTAACTTCAGGAAAGCCCCTAGAGACCTTTCATACTTCCAGAAATGACAGCATGAGAATCATTGCTTCCAACCACAGTTCTCTCCTTGAAAGTCTGCTCCCATAATGTTCTGAAGAGCAGTGTGTAGTTTGGAGGTTAGAGCACAAAACTGAGTGACAAAAAGGATTAGGAAAAAAAAAAACAAACCAGGAGATGTGACTTTGAGGTGAAAGGTTGAAGTAAGAGGAACAGACATATTAATATTAAAAGAGTCCTGATTTTTTTCCTACACATCAGCAATCTTTCAAGAGTAAGAGCGGAAATATTGTCTGTTCAGATGGACTAGTGCCTAACAGTAGCCAAGGCAATTTGTTGGAGATGCAAATACAATTCCCATCAAATGGAGAAGAGATTTGCAGGGTAACTGAACGTGCTCACATCATTACCACTTTCTACTTCTGTTCTGCAAATGTTTTAAAGAGAGAACATAAGCTGGCCTGGAGTCCAGTCCTCCTTTGGCAATGGTAAGCACCAGCGTGAAGACCGAGACTAAGACATTTCTGGGTATTTTTGAAATGTAGGCATTGGCCAAAAAACAAAGACCTTTCATATCAAGTAGCAGGTGAATGGATTACAAGTTTGCACTTCAGTGATGAATTTCACTACAGCTTTACCATAAAGGATAGAGCTTTTTCTTTGCAACTCAACCACTGGGATTCTCCCACATGAGTAAATCACAGCATTCGTCAGAACTCTACACTGGAATGCACAGCTTCAGGACAGGGCACCAGGATACATAAAAGCTAATCATGCTGTCAGCAAGAGATGATGGCTTTTTAAGTCACTGTCTTTCAGGGACATCGCATGTTAAATTGAGTATCCACTGAAACTGCCTAGACTTTCTTCACACTTATGTATATAGCATATATTGGTAACCCATCTGGAGCAGGTGACCGATGTTTTGTCATTCTGATGCCATGACAGTGCTAGCATTAAAATCCAATTAATACACTTCCCTATGAGATCTTGATCTAGCTTCAGGAAGGTGTATAATTGAACTATAACCTCAAAACAACTGCAGATGGGGCTTCTCGCATCTTACTCAAGGACAAGTGAAGTATGAGAGCATGTTATTTACAGAACTTCCCGTTTTCAGTAAGTCTATGGTTAATATGTCTTTCCAATTTATTAACAGAGTAGCTTTGAGGATGTGAATAGAGAAAAAGAGTTAAAGAATGCAGTTGAGGGACAGTGCTCTTTTCATAATCTCCCATCCCTGTCTCCAGAAATGTTTTTCCCTCCACACATCGTACTAAGGGTGGAAGTTTCCATTAGCAATCAGATAACAAAACCCAGTCATTTTGCCTTTGGCACATCATTAAAAATTAGGAACTATGTTAAGCACTACAGGTTACTAACTGGCTTTTGTGGATTGTTGGATTAGCAGCACAAAGCAAAGCACATAAACTTTATCTGAATTTTACCTTACAAGCTCAACAGTTAAATTACTTATGAACTATTCCTGGCTCCTGGGCTGGGTACAACGTCTAAAGCATGACCCGTGAGTAAAACCTTGTGCCTTTATTCAGGAGTGTTGCTATCCTTGTTTCGGGCTGCGGCAAGACAGAGATCTACTCTACTTTGAAGGGCAACAGGAACTGCCATGCTATTCCATAGGGACACTGAGGTAGTAATGCACATGAGCTGGTAAGACTGGATTTCCCCCAGGTGGTCTAACTAATGTGCTTCCGAATAGGAGAAAGGCAATAGCAGTGGAACTACTACAAATATTTTTGAAGGAAAAGCCACACTCAAAGCATTATCCTCCCCTAACCTCAAGCAGCTGAGATGACAAAAAGGGTTCAGAGCCCTTGATCTGGAGGGGAAGAAGGAGAGGAGCAAGGAGAGGTTTTTCATAGACCAGAAAATGACAGCTAAATGTAAAATAACTTCCCTCTCCTTTACAACTTAGTTCCCCAATAAAAAACTTCTTAAGTTTTGAGAACCCCATTCTTAAGGGGTTGGTTGCACAATGTGTAGTGAAGCCTAGATAGCTCGTTTGGGACCAAGACTTCGAGTTATGGTTATGTGCTCATCTTGTCCATGTGCTTTCATTTCAAATAAAACTTGGGGTTGACAGGAGGAGGAGAAAGGAGCTTGTGCTTTTCTTTAAGCTTCATCCTGTGACTCATCAGCACACAACTAGCCACATGCACAGTACTTCATGCCGACAAGCCTCAGTATCGCAGCACATTGCAAACAGAGAACTAACTGTTTAGGCTTAATTCAACTACTACCTTACCCCATAGCCAGCTTGGGTTTTCTGCATTTCTTCTGTTATAAAAGCAAGAGCAGTTAACATCCCAGCATACATTTTATTGCTGGGTTATGGCAGGAGCCTGAGAATGAATAAACTGTAGCATTTGGACTATCCCAGCAAGTAATGGTGTGAAATAGTCACGCAGGCAATTGGACAAGAAATGCAACAAAAGCCTGACATTCTAGGATGACATTCAAATCCACTCTGTTATTATGTTGTTTATACCAAAGCCCATGGCTCTGCTGTTAAGGGTCTTGTCAGCTTTTCCATTATATGTTCCCATATTCAGGGATTTGTTGGTCACACACATTCACTCCAGGCAGAGCAAAAACACTAGGAAACTAAAATTTGGCCAAAGGCAAAAAGCATTATTTACAGCTGACAGATTTACAGCTGGACTGAGTCTCTGCTTTAACAATGTCAAAAACAAATGAAGAAGTAACCACGTCCTCCTAGAAAACACTAAGAACAAAAAACTTTAGCTTATTTTTTTTATTACATCAGAACCTATTAAGCGCTAAAATGTTGATGAAACTCTAGGCAGAACTTTTCAATGTGATGACATGCATTTTCATACTCATCCCCAAATCAGGGCAAGAACAAGACTGCACCCACATGGTAAGGCTCTGCCTGCTGACACAGGTTGGATTCAGTTACAGACTGGAAAGTACACATTGATCACTTCTAAAAATCTGTTTCCACGTCCGCTAGAGGAGAGACAATCTGGGTAAAATGGGTGGCCCTAAGCTGTAAACAGAGATCCAAATAGCCTCAAGCTCTGGATATGGTCACTCTTCAATTTACATATTGTAACTGACAGGTATGAAATCAGTAAACCTACAAAGCACCTCTGACAAAAAAAAAAAAAAAAAAGCATGATTTAAGCATCACCTAGGTATATATGAAGATAAACCTCTACATTTTAAAACTTAATTTTCTTGTCAAAATATGAGTATTAAAGTATCTGATAAACACAAATATGTTCAGCTTATGTTTAATGACCACTAAAGAAATCTTTCAGAGAAAATTTAGATTTTCAGTTTTTCAGATTAATTCCTCCAACATTATCACAATCTGATTCACATCTAGAAAATATGGAACTGTTGATTCACATAATCAACATATGAATAAAATTTATTAACAATTTTAAAATGATAAATTAATATACATGAAGCACAAAAGCTTTGAAAATAGTGCACATTTCCAAGCAGCTTCTTAATTTCAGAGAAGTATACATAAACATAAAAGTTACAGATATTTGGATTTAAGTAGCTTACCAAGATTTCTTTACTTCCTTGTCTCCATGGTACTCTCAGCTTAGCAGCAGGAAAAAGAATGTAACACAGGGCTGGGAGCAAGGATGCCAGGCTTAGTTTCTGGCTTTGCTGGTCACTGCTTTTTTGACCCCAGAGAAGGTGCCCTGCTGTCCTACAGAATAGTGTCATTAGATGTTCAGAGGCAATAGACAACAAATTCATTGTGTTGGAGAAAAGATGAAGCAAGGCTAGCTGCTAACATGAAAAGATTTTTTCCCACCTTGTTCTGTATATTAACTGACATCATCAGCTCTTGGGGGGATACACGAAATTGTTCAAGCTCTGCAAAGCACATCTTTAGTCTGTAAGCAAATTAACAAGCATTTGCCTGAATATTTTTATTTCACTCAATTCCTGCAATACTAACAAAGACAAGCTATCCCAAAGCCTTTCTGGAGAGTGGCAAGCCCAACAGTATTAGACCACTACAGTCATCCTGTTAGATTTGAAATCTGTGTGGTTATTTATAACGCCTTTCCAGCTCACCTCCAAGTTCTAAACTTTAAATCTCTGGTTACTGCAGAGATCTGCAGCAGTGGGAGGGCTCATGTATCACGCTAATACTTTTGGCACAGCAGCAGGAGACACTATAATTGCCTCAGCAAAATTCCTACATTTACGTGTCTACATCACTGAAGAATTTGCAATTATTTTAAAATATCTGCTCGTAGGTCTTTTAAAATATATTTATAAAGCTAACTTTTATGCAGCTCAGGAACTATAAACTGTACAGTCCATTCATTATTGTTTAGTACACTGCACTTCACTGACACTAATGGAAAGGAAAGGAATCCCAATACTTCTATTGCCATGTGAGTTTTAATGGTGTTTCCACACAACACAGGTACTCTTCTCCAACTCTGTAAAGGATTGACATAAGCTGTTCATTTCTAGTGGTCTTCTAGCATGAAGCAGAAATTGCAAAGCACATAAGGTATGCAAAACAAAAAAAGTGATCCAACCTCCTCTGATGATACTCATCAGACAAGCCACTAAACTACAAGTTCATTTTATTTAATAAATACTCTTAATGTCTCAATGCTTAGAATGATGAGAACATGTTCTCTACACTGCTGTCTCTAAGTGAAGAACATTAAACATTCTGATAGCTTTACTGTACCTCACTGTGCATATTTTCCTCTGCCAGGACAAATTCGAAGCAAATAATATCAGTAGAGCATTAAAAAGGATGAACAAAAATTAATTCATGTAAATTCATAAAATATCCCTTGTCTAAAAAGTGAGCTGAATGGAAAAGTTTCACCAATAATAGCAATTTTCCTCACGGCTGAACAACTCCCAGTACAAGTGGAGATTTTTTAAAGTCATGGTTTGAAGCCCCTTTCAAAGTAACACACAATGAACTTAAAAAGAATAATTCTTTTTAAATCCCAGAATAAGCCTCAACATTTGCCATGGGGAGAGGCAAAGGCTGCAGAAAGTTGCAATGGGAAGCAAGAAAGATGCATCATCAATGGTTTGAAATAAATTGTCAGTGTGGTTAAAAAGATGGATTTGAAAGCTTATTTCTGGATACCTACAGGAAAATTGTAGTAGTGGATTTCTATGGGAAAGAATCGTGATTTAGAGCCATCAGTCTCAGGAGAAGTCCTTTCGCATCAGCTCACAGTCAGTAAGAATGTACTGGGCTCAGGTGATCAATGCCATCTTAAAGACAAGACCAAAGATAACCTAGCATGCTACATAAAAAGTAAAGAGACTCTCTTGAAGAAGTTGGTATTTGCATTTAACTTATAAGACTTTTCAGTGCACTGATTTAGGAAAAAAACAATCATGATTCAAAAGTAATTAGGTACATTACATAAATTACAAAGTAAGCCAGAATAAAATCCTGTGTGAAAATAGAACAATGTATTTGTAAAGAAAACAGAAAAATTGCCAAGAATTAACATTTTTAAGAGCAGCTGAAAAGTTACAATAGCCACAAAAGTCCATTTACAATCACTGAAATTTTCCAATACGTCCTGCCACATCTGACTCCTTTCAGCTGAAATGGAGGGCTGTAGAAAGCTATTCTGTTGCTACACACAAAACAGATCACTACCTCAGCTTCACATACTTTCCTGCAAAATCACTTGAGCTTTCTAGTCAGAGCATCCTTCTAAAGCATTTGAGTCCTCAGGACTCAGCTACCACATGAAATCTCAATAGAAACTTACAACTGTTCATGAACTGAACTGAGCAATGCGTTTAACTCGAAATGAAATTAAAAGTAGCACAAGCAAGAAAGAGCAAAGTAGCCACCTTGAAGGGTAGTCACTTCCCTTTAGAGCACTTGTAGCTAGTTGGATTGCACTGAAAACATCTATGAAAAACTAAATACAATAAAGGGAACAATTCAAGAATAATTGCTGTTATCCTTCTAAAGCTGTAATCAGTTAAGAAGCAGTGAAGATATTTATCCAGTGTCACTCAGAAATAAACACAACATTCAAAATGCAATGAGCGACACTAGGTTCTGACTTGTATTTAGCACATCATTTGCTTGATAACAATATTGAGGGCAGTCACTAAAAATAGACACAGAGGAGTGCAGGAATGAGCCTTGCACCTCCCATTTCTCTAAACCCATTTATTCTGATGCAAGGGAGCAGCTCTGCATTGCACTGCAGGCAAGAGGCAGCCCTAAAAGCGAGAGAGTGGTTAAAAAGGAGGATTAATTCAAGGGCTGGGGAGCCCTCCAGTGGGACAGAGTTACTATAGCGATTTCTCCACTGCCTCTGGCTCCAATTTAGAGCAAGGAACATTGATGTTTGCTGTGCAGATGAACCTCTGGGGAGTCAGTCTCATCTGGAACAATAAACACATTGCTCCAAATCACACAGGGAATTGTCCAGCACATGTAGAAACCAGCACTGGGGGAAAAAAAACAAACCGACAAACAAAAACACCCACCCATTTACTTTAAAGCTCTAAGCCTGTCTACGAGGAATACAGTTAGAGCACATATTTGTGTTCACATGTTCAAGTCCCTGATCTACCATGGGATTAAGCAAATCATTCAGTGATCTGCTGCGGGGTTATGCCAGGACCCTCCCTCCCTCTCTGCTGAAGGAGTACAGCTGTACAGGAGAGTTTCTAAAATTATGTTCAAGGCAGTTGAAGCCAGACTGCAAACCTGTTATGTCAACACCACAGAAATTTCAGAGAACTGACAGCTGCCCACTGGTTCTTCTGTGAGTCCTTGACTCATTTCTGAGTTACTCCTGCTGCATTTCCCAGTAAAGGAACAATCACAAAAGAGAATCTTTTTTTTTGTTTTATTAGAAGTGCCTGATTATTGATTGTCATTGATCAAAGCATGGATAAGTTTCTATGCATCTTGTGATGGGACACTTTATTAAGCCTAAGTTGAAGTCCTGAGCCACAAGAGAGATCTCCAGCAACAAGGGAGATCCTGACATGCGATACCAAGAGGCCGTATCAGTCGGCTGGCATTACCAGGTAAATTGACAGTGTTCACAGCACAAGGGAAGAGTGGTCCTATGAGGATATTTCATCACAAAGCAAATTTGGTACTTCTGGTTGCTCAATCTGTTCCCACTCAACTTTGATTTTGTTTCATATTGACTTCGCGAGGGAGAGGCTGTGTCTGAACAGGCAAGGACAATCTAGGTCAAAAAAACCCAGAATTTGAGATTGCTTTTTACATGTTTGGAAGCATGTCATTTTCATAAATTGAAATCAATCTAGCTTCTTTGTGCTCCACTTCTACTGCAATTCTAGAGATTTCAGTTTGAACTCCAAATTTATTAGTCACTTCAGAATACAAACCCTTCCTCTAGTGTACATAACACAACTTCTAGTCTTCATGCAGACATTCTCTTGACTTCAGTGTAAAGTAGGAACGGTGGCAACAGAAGTAAATATCTGTTCCTGCAGTTTAAATTGCAGAGTTTACGATGTAGAAAAGCATATGAAATTATTCCTCAATGATGCATTTCTAAAATGCACATATTATGGAGAAACTAGGCCTAGCTTAATCATTTGCAATTTCCTTGTAAAGAATTGAAAATGTTGTGAAATTCTAAGAGCAAAGTGGCAAAACACTGGCATTTCAAAAAGAAGAAATAATTCATTACTAAAAAGTAAAAGAAAAAATATGGGTTTGTTCTGCACTTTTATTCTCTTCCATCCATTAACAACTACACCTGATTGTATTAAAATATTTCAAGCCTTGAATTTTCAAAAGTTGAAACAAGCTGTTCAGTGTTTAAATGCTCACAATCCAGGAGAAATAAATAAAATAGTGTAATCAGTATAAATGTAGAGGAAGAAAAAAGCTTTTCTTTCACTGATATCAAACAAAATCTACACTCGTGCAAAATGAATGGTTGCATAAGTTGTTTTAACACTGTTCTTTACTAATATTAAACTAGAGTACACAAAAAGAAGTCATTTTTGTTTAATAATTTTCTTCCAAACTAATCCAACCCCCAACAAAATAAAAAATATAATTCGGGGGGGGAAGAGCTGTATTTCACTGCATGACATGAACTTTCCATTTCTTATCACAATCTCACCACGTGTGAAACAACACTCCTGACCATTGCTTTAACTTATAGAATAATTAATAGCCCTTAATTTATGGCTATCCTGCATAGCTCCCCACTGTTACTCTAATAAGAGAGTACTCTAACATAGATTCTTCTAACAGGAGATTATACTCTAATAGAAGAGCATTTCAAAGAGAAATTAAGGTAAATATATGCGTTATTTAAAGGAGAGAGATGAACACATTGACTAGTTAATTTTTGAATTAATCTAACAATAAGAAGTGTCTGATTAGTTTTAAAGAGTGACTTCTCTGTTTGAAGAGGTGTGGAACTAGGACATCTCATTCTGCTCTCAGACCCTGCAGGAAGTGAGCATGCATTCACACACAGCCCTGGGGCAAAAACCATCGTTGAACCAGGGATGAAATATCAAAAAAGTTTAGCTTCATTAAGCTACCTGTCGTGCGGGTAGAGAACAAGGAAGGGAGATGTGCCATAGACTGGTTTGGTCCTTTAAGGACCAGCCTGGCATTTCAACATCTATCCTTCCAAAATTCAGCAGCACCTGGTGAAATCATGTTATGACATGTTCCTGAATCATATTTTGGCTTTACCTATTGTGGAGTCTGTACTAGAGATGTCCTGCCCCTACAATATTTAACTACGAGGAGGAAGCAGTTCACCACACACTTAACGTTCAGACTCTCTGCCCACTGCAAGCATTAAGAGTCAATCCACTGAAACATTTCTTGCTCTAAGTGAAGGAAACATTGGCCTAATTCAGGTATTTAAATTTAATAAATTATTTACATGTAAATAATCATTAAAGTATGAAATGGCTTTGAAAAAGTGTTTCTAGTAGCTCATTTTATTTATCCTAAACCCACCACTCTTTTGGGAAATAGAGTATTTTTGTAAATAAAATCATTTTATCATTAAATCCAGATCTGGGAGTGCGTGAGGTCATGATTAGTGTACAACTCATGCAGAAAAAGCTTGGAGTTGATCTGTACTCTTATTTTTATTCACAACCTGCTCCGACCCCCAACAGAATAATTTGGTCAGAAAGTTCACTGGGAGTCCTATCATTTCAAAATCAGCAACAAAACAAGAAAGAAATGCATGACCTGAGGGATTGTCAGTTGGTTTTGTTAAACTCACTTCAGTGGAGCAATGCTAAATTACACTACCTGAGAATCTTCAGTTATTCTTGAGGTCCTTTATAAAACATACCAAGTTCACATGGTCATTTTCCCCAAAATTTTGGGGGCAGACACCCCTACTTACTTCTGAACATCTCTTTGAATCAGAATGGGATTATTCCCATTCAGTTTCTCTGCATGGAAAGGGATCAATTCTTCCTAATTTACAAAGATTTCAGTGAACAAAGTAATGATTCCATCTACTGCAATATCACAAATAAATACAACAGCAGAACCAGTGCTGTTGCCAGCTATTCCACAGGAAGACAGCAATATGTAACAATGTCAATATACTTCATTAAGGACTAGAAAGCAGATGAAACCTCAAGTTCATTGCAGGTTTTCAAGCCAAAAATCACAAATGCATGTTTGCATCCCAGGAGACAAAGAAATTAATCAAAAAAAATAGCAAGCCACACACACCAAGAAAAACAGTAAGACAGACAGTGATATGAACCATGCAAAACTAGCTTGAAAATAGTAAGAAGTCATTCTACTAGTACAGCCATGGAAAACCTATTTTCCTATTGAAGGTCAAGGAGGCAAGAAGTAAGAGAGGATAATACAAAAAATTGTAAGCTTAGAAAATTACATAAGCTCAGTCTCAGTGAGACTGACAAATGGAATCCTCTCTGTGCTACAAGAATAATTCTAAAGTAATTTGAAATTTTCAGAAAAAAAGATTACCATAGGCCTGGAGATAATCACTGATTATGGCAAATGAACATACTGAAAGGCTTTCTGTCAAGAAACACCACATTTTGCATTTTGTATCACCTGTGGTGAATGGCATTTTATCTGCTTAAGTCACATCCCCATTAAAACAAATAATCATCAGTATATCAAAGGCAGGATTCTGGAGAGAGGTAAGAAATGGCACATGCTGCTCCATAAACCTTCTGTAATTCCCTTGGATACGGATTACAAGGACATCTTGAGTCAAGGCCAGTGTCCCCTAACTGAGTCAATCAAGCTTCAGTAAATGCATCCAGAGCCTATGCCCTTCTGAAGGTTAGGAACCTTCTTCTAGTTTATAACCTAATTTTACCCATGCAAAAATGAATACATCTAGCTCCTCTTCTACCCTTCTCCTTTAAGTCTTGTTTCCTAGTATTTACCCTAGATATGTTTTTACTATGCAATCAGACCCTCTCTTGCTAGACTAAACAAGTTTGCTTCTTTTAGCCTCATCTAGAAATACTGGCTCTCCATTCCCTGAGCATCCACTTTTGCATTTTGAAATCATTTGAAGTAAAGGGGTTTATATGAGAGTAAATCTGTAGCAGAAAAACAGGAGATGGTCTGTAGGATAGACTCGACGGTATCTCTGTGCACTAGATTATATTTATTGTTTACAGGTGGAAAATAACACAGGGTTAATAACTTGGCTTCTTCTTTCCTTTGTTTCCTCTCAAACTGTTTCATTATTAATTGCAAAGAGCAATTCATAATAAAATTGGAATGCAGAAACTTGGCTCTGACAAAACAACTCTTCCTAAACTCAATGACATTTTGCCATTAGCAAGTGCCTCATATAAAACTAAAAATAAATGCATGGAATCAGCTTATGTGATTTTCTTTTTACAGTTTCTCCACACAGTCAAACCACAGAAAACAGACAAGGGCAATAGAGCCTAGGGTGCTCTATTTCCTCTCCCCAAAGGCTGTAATTGCTTATACATTAGTTTATGCTTCACAAATTTACAGTCTGGAATTATAAACTCATTATTACATTATTTCTGCTTAGCTTCTTCATTTTTTCCAATTATTCTTAGGTTTAACTGGCAATGTATACCAAAACATGCAATTTTGTATTTTGTTAGACTGATCCCACATGAAATAGCCTCAAATGCCACAGTAAAAGTCTCAAGTCTCCTTATTTTTTCCTGTCTTTCATGCCAAAAAAACCCAAATCAGCTCTGTTGCTAAAGTGTGTCGCACAGCTAGATCAAAATTTACCATGTGAGAAAAGGCAGCAGCAGAGGCAAAATATGGCAAGCTTTGCAGAATTCTTTAGTATTTTCACAGCCTGAAGGACTCGGATTTTAAGTAGTCTCAAACTGAATCTTTGCTCTTTGTTTCTACCACTATGTGACAGTATAGCCAAGATTCACCCAATTAAAAAACTACCATCTTTATCAGTTCCCTCACTACACAGTTGAAAAATAAAGTTGTGGTAGGACAAAAACATTAGTTTGCTTGTGGCAATGACTAAGGTGATAGGGATCATTTATATCAACTTAGCCTTACTATGAAACAGGTAATAGTCCCAGACTTAGAAAAACACTGCACTTCTTTAGTTAATTTTCTGAGTGAAACAGGGTCACAGTACAGCCTGAGAAGAACAGCTCTCAGCATAGGCTTGATTATTTACTATTTCAGAATCATATACTAATTTAAGTTGAAAGGGACCTCAGGAGGTCCACAATAGGGCAAGCTTTGTCATTAGATAAGGTATCTCAGAGCCTTATCCAGTTGAGTTCAGAGTACTTTCAAGCCTCTTCTACAAGTTTTTGAGGCAACCTGTTCCACTGATTGACTTTACTGTATTTTTTTTCGTAATGTCTAATTAAGATCTTCCCTGAGGTAGCTTGTCTCCACTGCCCCCCATCCTCCACCTGTGTACTGCTTAAAAGAGACTGGCTTCTTCTTCTCCATAGAAGTAAAAAAGTCCTCCTCCCATTAGACAGCTGAAGACACCACTTCATGCACAGGAAACAGATGGGGAGAAAGGTAAACATCACTGTTTTAACAATCGTGATGCTTCAAAACATTGGAAGATTCTGTTATACAAGAACTTAAAAAGACAGGTTCAACCCATGAATACAAGCACATGCTAGTGATTGCTAAGTTAACATCAGTAAGATTAACCTTCTCAAGGCTGGGAAAATACTTTGCTAATATAGGAAGCCCTATAAAATGTGTTTTATAAATGGCTTTTCTGTTTTAGTCCTTCTACCTTGCTCTCTGTCAGCTCCAAAAAGATATTTCCATCACATGAGTAGTAGAAAACAACTGAAAAATATTTAAATGATTCAGTGAACTTTGGCATGCACATTATTGAGATAAAACTCACACTCTTCTTTCAGGCAATCTTGCATGAATTGCAAATTTTTCCCCTGAAGGAACAGTGATTGGATATTGATTTAGAAAAGGTAAAAGGATGTGATTAAAGAACAAATTACAACAGAATCAAATTACAAAAATGTGGAATCTCATTGTATGAGATTCTATATACATCTATATACACTACACAGCATGGAATTGAAAAAAAATAATAAAAATTGCACAGTTCATCTCAGAGGAAGTACAGGAAGAAAAGTCATCATGCATTATAGAACAGACAAAATCCATCCCTGGAGTAAGCTATCTGAGGTCACACTCAGTCTCCAGATAGATTTTTATTAAGCTTTTTAATTCATTCTTTCAAACTTGTCTTCATTTTTCTCTTGTTCAAATGATGCAGGAAAAACTTTTATTCTCTTCCAAACAAGCATTATTCTATAGCTTCTGCTGTACAATGAGTTTCTGCTGTACTGAGATTCTAGTAGGTGTTGCATGGGTGGTTTGAACATCACTTCTGTGACTGTATTTACATTGGATGATTAAATGCACAGAGACTGTTATTGGAAGGTATGAAAGTGTGATGGCAATTTAGTTTTAAGGAAATAGGTACATTAAGTAAATATGCATATGCAAATTAAAATATTTTAACTTAATTTTCCTCTTTGATTTCAGCTCACCTGTCTCTAGTGTCCCCCCGTACCTCAGGATACCTCAATATTCCAGTAGATATGAGGTTTCATGCTACACTGTCCCCATCTCCAATCTAATTTTAAAACAACATTCCAGAGCTAGCTCTGCCTTAGCAGAACAGGACTCCTGAATCCTACAAAGCTTATAGAATCCACCAATAAATCAAGATCTTCAGATTCTACTATCCATAAACTTAATCTGAACCCGGAGTGTTAAACTATTACCCTGGCTCCTGTCCATTCCAAGTCTAGTCTGAGATCATGTGCCCCATATCCTAACATTCTGAGTAGATGAATCTCACAGGCCACCATGATCCCAGGAGGGATGAGTGCCTCAGTTGGGCTGGTCCTTTCCTATTCTTCATGTAATAGCTGCATTTCCTCCTCCTTTCACCCTACAGAGAAGACTCACACTTTTCCCTATTAAAAAAAAAAACAAAACAAAAAAAACAAAAAAAACCACACAAACAAACAAAAAAAACCCCAACTACAACAACAAAACACAACACATACCTCTGTCTTCTGTAGAAACTGAAAACATGTGCACATGTAAACTTATACAGAAAGGTCAAGCTTAGTTTGCTGTAGGACGAGAGGTCTGGGGACCAATCCATGCTCTGAAGTTGACTGGCACTGTCTCACAGCTACCCACTAAACAGTGCTTGTGGAAGAGAAGGTCCACTCTTTCCCACAACCTTCCTTCCTCTTATTGTTCCTACCACAAAACTGTATTCTAGAGTCACTCCCTAGTCTCCTCCCATACACTTTTCCTTCTTCTGTATAAATTTATTTCTGCTACCCACCTTTCTCTGATCACAGTCCCATGTTGTTTTTCTGAGCATTTCCCTTCACCTACCCTAAGCAGAGCTGATCTAATGATCTTTAAATGATGTACACATGCCCTTATTTCCTTTCTTGTTGAACCTTCCTCATTATGTCACTAGGTACCCTTGCCCCATCATTTCTCCTTCAGTGCAGCCGGAGGAGCCTGTATCTGTTTTCTTCTCCCTTTATCTTCACAATTCTAACTACCTTAAATAAATATTCATCATGAGACTGAGTTATCTCACTAGCCACCCCTTTTTTCCAGATTATTTCTGGCTATGTTAAATGGTACAGATCTATTTACACCACTTTCTCAGTGACATTTCCCCTTCTGGAAAATTGATTTTTTTTTTTCCCCCTGTCCCTCACTCTAATCTTTTAACCTTTCCCAAAGAGTAGCTTCCATTTTATCTGATAGCAAATGAATTTTTGAAAGCTTTCAGTTAACAATCAGGTCAAAAGTTTGTTTGAACTCTGTGTACACTGTGCAACAGCCTGATTTTTTTTCTTTAATGCACTTGTTGATTTTTTTTTTGAAGCTAGAGATTTAGAAGACATTATACACCAATGTAAAAGAAGAATCGGCTTCAATTTTGCAGACAGAGGTTAAGGCTAGGGGAAAGAATTAAGACAGGGAAAAAACAAAAACAATACAAAAGTGTGTGAACAGAGATTTACTGACAGTTTTTTAAAGACTAACAATGGATAATGCAATACCTGCTGTCACAGAGATACTGATTTGCAGTTGCTTCTGGGGCAGGTAGGGCTATCCAGGTCTTGAGACAGAGAAGTCTGGAAAACTATCTCTAATGTTGACTACTTGTTGGAGTATCTTACATTGTCCACAGAAGTAGTATAAGGGTCAGAGCTAGTAAAAAGTAATGATTTTTGGTAACTTTTTGAGACAGACCATCTTTGCTGGACTAGACTTTTAACTCCAGCCTTAAGCAGAAACTCAGTAATGGTTTGGGACAGGAGGAACTGGAGATCTGGGGTTTGTGGGATACACACATTAGAGAGTAGAGAAGACCTGAATGGCATATTGATAGATCTTGCATTAATCCTAGCCAAGAAAACATGAGTCTGTTATTCTGTGAGGCTAGGCATTTATAAGGCAGGAATGACAGCACAAAGAGCTAAGATGACTTATCCCACCAAAACAGACAACTAAGTCTGTGACAGATCAGTCTGGTCACAGTAGTTGTACTCAAGGAAGTTAGGAACCCACTGCAGCCTTTGAAGATAACCCAGTTTTAAAGAGAGTAACAAAAATGCCTTATGCAGGGTTCTTCTGAATTAGGATATAAAGATTACAAAACTGGGATATATCCAGATTATGGTGAGGATTGTGGCTAGGATTTATGGTTAGACCAGTAAGGGGAAAGTTTAACTTCATGCACATCATTTATCCAGGGCAGGCACCAGTCAGGAGTCTGTATAATATTAGAGTTGTTCTAGCCAGAAATCTAGCTAGAATTAACTAAAACTGGGATCAGGAATTGGGCTGCTGGGATTAAAAAAAAAATATATATAAAAAAAAATTTTAGGTCCTTCAAGACCACCATGGCAGAAAGAGCTGACAGAAACAAGACTATGACCATTGATGTCTTCATCTGAGGTTAGCAGGTATTTCAAGTATGATTAGTCGAGGGGAGAAGCAGAATGAAGATGAGGGATAGATACCAAACAGCTAAGTGTTACACTGAATTGTGCAGACCTTGAAGCTGGAAGCTGCTGCCACGGAGAGAGAATGGCTGAGATGACTCCCGAGGCAGGAAAGGCACAACAGTCCCTAGTGTTAACCCCTGGAGTCAAAATTAAACATACACTTAACCTTCAAGACATATAGAGGTCTGCAGTAGTTCTTGGCAAACTTCACAGGGGTCAGAATGAACTTGAGGAGAGTATGTGGCTGGGCTGTTTCAAACCTAATTTAGGTAGCTTGTAATTTCCAGCCTACATGTACTCATAGTCAATTTGTGTTAATTTGTTGCATTCAGTTAATGATTCAGTGATATAGGAATCAGTATGCCCATGTTCAAATTATTATGCAATTAAAAGCAGCTTCTTGCACAACCAACCCTGTCGAGCTCTTCAAACCAGATGGAGGGTCTGTGTGAGTCTATAGTCTAGAAAATCTATTTTGCAGTTGAGCCACAGAGAGCCTTGGTACAAGAGTACCACTCACTGGTCGCTGTCAAAGGCTGTGGGCAAGGACTCATATCCAGCAGTACAGTTTTTCTGCCTTGATTTCTCTGACCGTCTTCATCCCATAAGTAACAAAGCAAAAATATGAAAGGACTCGACTTTGTAGAGCCAGGCAAAGCATACTGAATTGTCCTTTACTTCTAATCAACAGCAATGAGGAAAGATAGACATAGTTACTGAATCTGTGTCTTCTCCTAGCTCAAATGCTAATACCTCCAGGCATTATTCACCTAAGCGGATCTTTCTTTAAAAAAATTAACAACAAAAAAAAACCACAAACAAACAAACAAACAATAATAATAATAAAAAAAAAAAATAAAAAAAACAAACCTCCAACAAACCCCAAAAAGCACTTCTTCAGTTCTCCTAAATTCCAACAGAAGCAGAAAAAATGTAGAGGCGAGAGCCTTCAAGCAAGAACAGCTTCTGGGACAGCTCACTGAGAATCAAGTCCTCTCTGAAAACTGGAATAAAGACCAGAAGAGCTGGAAAGTAAATACAGGAGTCTTTGCCCAAACACGAGAGACTTGAGTCTGTACATGAGACTGACTCCTCCTTGAACACTTCTTTTTTCTTTCCTAAATGGATAATTGAAACTTGTAAAATTTGTATAATAAGTATTTACCCATCTACACTGACTCCACTATCAATTGTGCCTATTCATGCAATTCCAGATACTTTCCTGGATTTTTAAAGGGCCATGTACCCCATTATAAATATCCCAGAGGCTTCCTTCCCTCCTCTCAAATGGAACTGAAGCATATGCTTTCATGTTTGGACAAGAAATGGTACTGTCCTTGTTTGAGTGAGAACAGAACTAATTCTGTTCAGTGATTTTACTTCTCAGCTCATTTCTAACTAACTGTCTGAAGTTAGCACAGGCAGTGTCTGCTGCTGGCAGGGATAACACCCCATGGCTAGAGTTACTATCAAGGATTGGTGTGCAGACCAAGGCCACTGTTCCAGGTCTAAGGGGCTGCCCTGACCCTAAACCTTGACAGTTACATAAAAGGAACTATCTTGGGGGCATTTAAAGTTATACTGCAACATGCAAGTAGGACATGCAGCTTCACAGACCAGGATTTCTTCCTCATGGTAACGATTAAAACTGACAAAAGCAATTATACACTTAAAAGTTCACCTTTGTCAATAGTACCTGAAGTGCTAATGTTCTGATGTGCTGGAACCACCTGGCCACAGAGCACTTTACAAGCTTTCCAGGGTTTCATCATATGAACGTGACCTTTTCTCTTTCTACATCTTGACCCATTCAAAAAAGGTATTTAGTAGTTGAAAAGAAACATGAACTCTAAGCCTGCTTGTGGGTTATCAACTCTCACTTTTTGGCAGAGCCAAAATAATTCTGTCTGAAGTTTTATCTTCATACAGGCATCCATGCAGAAATTGCCTGCCTCAGGATTTTATCTACCAGGCCTCTGTCCACAGCTACAAGTTGTTGCTCTCACAGACCCTCAGCATTAAGCTGTTCTTAAACACACATCTGCCTGGAGTTCATTGACTGTAGAGACTAAATTCCTCCTGCTACCCTGGGCCGTGTCACCTTGTAGGTTCACCATCCTGCCAATGGATTCTGAGGTAGGAACAAAAACATGAGTGGGTTATGGCAGTGATAGCTTCTAAACTTACAGCTTTCATTAACAAAGGTAAGCAAATTACAGACCCTTCCTTTTCTGCAAGTGAATCTTGCCCTTCCTGAAGATATCTCCGACCTTTCTTCCAACAATACGAAGAGGTCTCAATGTCTAAAATCCCTTTTCTATAAGTGAAATGTCTTAGGGTCTGTAGTCTTCTGGTGGTCTGTTGTCTATGTAAACTTTCAGCTGAATTTCTACCAGTACTGATGCCATCTCTATGCTCAGCATCCAGTTGCAATAATCTCATTTCCAGACTGCCCCTGGGAATATGCAGAAGAATTGTTCTAGGGTCACTTGTTTTGCTGTCTCTTGAGAGAAAAGTCATCTCTGTTTCAGCCAAGGGGTTTAGAAACTGTCTCCTTTGACACTCCTGTAGGGCTAAAATCTGAGACTACTGTATCTCCTGCTTAATCATCTCCAGCCTTCACGGAGACTGTCTTATCTTAATTAAAACCAAACTAGAGTAGTTATATAGCCTAAGCATCTCATGCTTCTCATTAGTTAATGATGTATCCCCAGATGGATAATCCATTCCAAGGCTAGTTACAGATATCACAGCAGGAAAATTTTAAATTATCCACTGCTGTGAACATGCCCCCATTGACTGCAGGTTCTTCTGTCCTTGCACCCAACTTAAGGTCTCTCTTTCCCAGGAGTTGTCAGGAAGAACAAGAACTGCTGCTATAATTGTTATATAGGTCAAGAGCTGCTACTATTCCTGTCACCAAACACTCATTAATCACCACTCTGGCCAATTTGATTCCATCTCCCAAACACAGCTTGCAAGTTAAGAGCCCTTTTTTGTTAGCACAGGTGAATCTGACAGATTCACAGATCCCATAAGAATCTGTGTTTTTTCATATAATATGGCGTTTGCACATAGCAAAAGGAACTGGGGGAGAGGGAAGCAGAAGAATATAGGATGTAAAGGAAGCAGGTACAAAACTAACACCAGGGACCTTTACTCCACTCACCACAGAACTTAAGGATCCTCACTTTATATAAGAAAATGAGCCTGTCTCTCACACACATTCTTTCTTTCACACTACTTCTTTTTTTGCTAATGCTCTCAGAAACTTCTAACTTTACTGAGCCATCCTTGCTGTAAGCCCCTTTAAATTGTAACGGCATCATCTTCGAATTCTAGGAGTCACATTTGACATCCTGGAGATATGGCTCCTACCTGATGAAATTCTTTATACATTCATGTTCCTGTATTTTCTTTTCTGTCAGCTTAAGACTCTGAATTAATGAATACTGTGATCTGCATGTGTCAGACTGGGAGTTTGGATCTTAGCCTGTTGCACTTGCTACACTCAGAGATCGCAAATGTCTAGGCACCATTTGAACTGATTTCCACAATCAGTTTCCATTTTTTTACTCTGTACATATGACCCTTAGTCACACACAAAATTGCTATACCTAACAAAAAAACCACGCTACTGAAGCCACCAGCCTGGTATAAACCCAGTTAGTTTCAAACTAGTATACCTATACAGAGAAAATGAGAACTTGCTGCAGCATTTTCATAGAAAGTATACATTATTTGATTTTCCCTGCTGTATCTTGCATTGTTATCTACCACAGCAGCAGGTGAACAGCTTTCCTGCAAGGTGTGTGGTCAAGTCCTTTCTGCAGTTGTCTTTATCAGGAAGACACAACATTTTGCAAGGAGTTACTCTGGAGATGTGATACGGAGAAGCAAGTGAGCCATTAATGTGCAGGACTATTATTGAGCTAGAAAACCACCTTTCTGCAGGTCCTCTCCTGTTATTTCCATGAACTCACTGACATTTTGACCCAAAGAGTGAAAGCAAGCATTAGCTGTGATAAGCAGAGTGCTGCCTGGGGCAAAGGAAATGAACTTATGTACGTCTGCAGTATGTTAAGCAGCGGGGTGATCAAAATGCACTTGTACATCTCGGTTTTCTGTTCTAACTGAGGAACTCTATATACTGCCTTCCCCAGACTAACAAATATTGCCATGTGCAGATTTACACTTGCTGGTTACCTTGCTCATAAGATGACTGTGTTTCTGAAAAGAAACCAAATTATCTCATAGGGGAGAATGCTGGTGAGAAAGCAATGCTGAAGCTGAGCTCCATCTCATAAAGCTGTTACAGCCACTCAGCAGAGCAGAAGTCTACGCCTAGAACTGAAAAGAGTATGCTGCTAGAGGTATGAAATGAAATGTCTGGAAACTCATTGCTAGTTTTGATAGTCACATTAATACAACCAATTTAGTAAATCTTCTCTTAGGATTACTCAATTCCATTTGCACTGCTTGGTTCTAACTCTAGAATGCATTAAATTCTCTCACTTTGAATGCAGATAAACATGGCAAATTAAATACAAGGTTTTCCCTGCAATATATAAGAAAATTTGAACAGCACAGCAAGTTTTAGATGAAAACAAGAGAAACAATGGGAAAAGCAGTGCTTTGTTTTTCAATTTCATCCTATTTTGTAAACAAATAAATACACAGATTAATAGATTCCTTGTGCAATAACAATGGAAATAGGACAGCTCAATTTCCTCTTTGCAACCCTCTCCTCTGCACTGCTCTGTGAGAAGTATCTTCTCTCTAAGGACAGAAAGTAAAGAAAAGCAAAATTTTGTGCAATGGGAAACAGGCATATTATCCAAACTATATATGGTTCCTGGAACTAATAACTGAAAATCACACAAACATTGTTTTGGAGTAAGTGGTACTGCTCTATTACTAGAAAAGACAGTGATTTTAAATACAGGATTAAAAAAGCATGGAGGAATTACATTGAACTATACTGCCTCTACATCACAAATAAAATCAGTGTTTAAAAAAAACTAAACAAAAATGTTTTATGAAAACACATAATGACAACTCAAACCGAGACCCTAAAGCAGTATTATACACTTCAGCTGAACATAAAGACATTCCATTACAAGTATTTATTCACCCTTTTGTCTGCTATTGCCTACAACTACAGTCTCGCCTTTCACAGTAAATGACATCCCTTTAAGAGGTTAAACCATTTTGGAAAGTCAATTAGCCCCCACTGCTTCATATTAGCTTTCAGGGTAACAACAGGCCTGAGGGCAGGAACGTGGGGAGCAGAAAATTCACAAGTCTCTCAAGATCCACCTCACAGACAGTCACCTGCACGGACAGCTCCCCAGCAGAACTAGCCAGGGAATATACAGCCTCCAAATGCAACCCACCTGCGAGTTCCCATGGTAAGGTCTGTGCCAGCAGTAGTCCTCACAAACCACCATATGCTTCTAGTGTTCCTGGACAGTCAATGTGTAAACCACACAGCTAGAGCTACTTCTACCTGGAAATTCGCAGAGTTCTTGCTTTGAAAGTCCAAGCACTTCACCAATACCTGCTTACAATAAATGTTCATCAGAAAATCCAAGCTCATCTCCCAAAACTTACACAGCCTACAATCACCTCCATGTGGATGCTTTGAGAATTGGTTCTTCATTGTCAGGAATATCTAAAATGCTGGATTGCACTCTTTATTTTCCCTCCCTGGTATGGGAGTAGGGGAGGAAGGAGGAGTGGCCCTCAAGGTAGCCATGCAGTCATGCTCTGCAGCTCAGTGATTCCAACTCATGTTTGCAAGCAGAGTGTTAATCTTGCTTGGTGTATTAATCAACAACAATCTACTTCATAATGACAACAAAAAATACAAAATTTCCTTGCAAATAAAAGGTTGAAATCAAAACAAATTTAAAAAGACAACTAATGCTTTTTACGTAGTGCAGTGAGAACAAGGACTACATTCAGATAAGCCACAAACACATACAATATGGATATGGGAACAACTTTCCAATACTGCACAGACACAAGCCTACTAATGTCACCAACTGAACCATGATCACCACTGGTTAAATACAACCCAGTGCCATTTTAGCCAGCATGGGATATGTAACATACTGAACGTATTAATGAACACAAACATAACGAAATTGGAAATAAATCCAGTTTGGTTTTTTTCACGTTTATGTACCTTCCATTTCAAAGAAATCTGCTCTAGAAATCAGAAGCTTTTTTCAGAAAGCCATTAGAGAAACATAACATCTGAGCTAAGAAGTTGTCAGAAATGCTCCTCTCCATCATTAAATGTAGCACCTGCTACACATTATCCCTAGCGAACAAGCTGTGCTCTTAAATGTCTGTACAAGCTGAAAAACTTTGATTTTGACATTTTTCATATAGAACTGGAGGGATTCAGTTTGAAAGACTGCCTGGATGTTTCTCAAAGTAATTACCAGAGAATCAAAAAACTCTGTCAAGAGGTGCTAAAAATCCAAGCAATCAGCATAAGCACCCTGAAGAACACGTATCAGAGACAGAAGCTTAGACATTCTTAATGTATCACTGAAGAATTAAGATCTAGTTTACTGACTCCAGAAAGTGCATTAATTGCCCCACCCTCAAAGATAGAAAAACGAATCATACTATGTTGAGGAGTTCAAGGCAAAAACTATATATTTGCCTGAATATCAGTGCTTTCTGTCCAAATAAACATAACCCCTTTTCTTTTACTCCTGAACACACTGGCTATCCTAAACTCTCCAGCTGTTAAGGGCACAGGGTTCTTTCCTCATTCCCTGTAGTATTCAATAGTTTTCATTATGCAGCATTCATGTGCTCTCTAACATGAAATTTTACATCTGGATCCCTCAAAAGATCCAGGACTACAGTAATCTTTCAAGTTATGAAATCTTCCAAAGTAATAGGTAATGATTAAGCATTTGAAAATAGAGCTTTGCTAAAGAAGCTGTCAAATAATGAAGCCTTAACCGTGTGATGAAAATAATTCATGCAACCTGTGAAAGACATTGCAGTTAGCTTCACTCAGCTGGTTTAGGGGTGCTAATATGAATAGACAAAATGCCTTCCCAGTTCCTGGAAACCATATTTGCTGGCAGCAGGCAATGTATACATAAACATATGCTTATTCTTATATGCTTATTAGCTGTTTATATTTATTCTAATCTTTAATACATACCAACAGAGAATGGTTACTGAGAACTAGAATGAACAGTGCTTTCTCTATTTCCCATGTATCTTGGGGAAAAAAAAATAAAAAAAGGAATCTTGTATCTTTAGACTAAAGACTTCCTAATTAAATATTTTAAAATAAATTGTCATACCATGTTTCCCCTCAGATGAAAAATAATTCTGAATAATATTTTATAGGTAAAACATTAGAGATAAAATGTTTGTCTTTTATAAGCTTTCTTAGTGAATGTCAGCATTCATACTCAGTGACACCTTTTCACTGTGCTTTGAGCACAGCACAAGCTAAAAGCGCATTTCAAATGTTTTATTAGAATATATATTTTAAAAGCCATAAAGGCAAGAAGGAGCTGCAAAAGGACAACACAGGAAATTGGTTTAGTTTGGGTCTTTTTTGCCTTTTTTTTAGGAAAAAATAATTGCGCAGTTGTTACTGCATCACAGAAAATGAGAGTTTCAAGATAATCTAGCTCAACATACAAATTACATGAGCTTCCTATCATTCAAGCTGACTTCTCTTGAAGAGTACAGAAGCCTTTCCTTTCAGAATCAAGCCCTATTTTTCACTACACAAATAAGAACATTTCTAACTTGTTTTTTTTTTTCTGTACATCACGGACAGATCTAAATTTCTGCTACTGTTTATCAGATTTAACCCTGAAATTTAGGAATATCTGCATTTAGAGAAATCTTATCCCCTAGCAAAAGTATCCTATAAACCATAGTGAATTATCAGAATTACTGTAACAGAGAAACAGGGAAGCCACAATTCAAAACAAAGGTACCAGAGCAAAAATATTGTTAAAACTGATGCTAGAACCCCAAAAATTAAATAACATTTCTGTAAGCAACAATTTTTATTTGCATGTAAGAAGTGATGATCTCAACAATATATCTGCAGTTTTTAATCTGTTTTTAAGACAGATGCTTAATTGCAATTGACACAGCCTTTTTTAGTATGTTTTTACTGTAATTTTCCTGCACTACAAAAAAAATGTTTTTAGTACACTGATGTAGTATTCTAGGTATTCAAAGCTCTATAATCCACAGTGCTAGTTAGAAGAAAAGCAGTTCTGCATGGTTTCAAAAGAGCACTTAAGCCCATTAATTCAAGTCTGGATTCCTGTAAAATGACCGAAAAAAAATGCAAAAAGTAGGCAAAGGCAAAATACAGAACTAAGACAGCAAATCAAGGATATGTGGAGCACAGAGAAATGAATGACACTTCAGGTCTGGCTGCTCTTTATTTACCATTAATTGCCATAATAAAATTAGCCGCAGTTTCTGTATTTTATTTCTTGGTTAGATGATGACTGAAATACAGCCAGCATTCACTCCTGCTTGTTGACAAGTTATATGCTAATTGCAATGGAAAGTAATAAGAATTACTAGGTAAAAGGTTTGTTGATTATAATAGGCTCTGTTGACTGTAGGGTTGTTTGCCTGTGGAGAAGAATAAAAAAAAACAAACTTAAAAATCATACTACTTTAGTACAATCCACATTATGAAACACAGTTTGGGTAGGGCAAGACCGATAGAAGGACATGAGCTACTCATAGACTGCTGTTGCCCTATAGCCAAAAAAAAGTGAGATGATGTATGGGGAGAATTTTCTCTGGAAAAAAGCTGGATAGATTACTTTTACTCAGTGAGGAAGAAAAAGGTAGAGATGATGTTTTTCATTCACATTCTCTGAAGTGCAGAGTAGCACAGACCCTTGTGCTGACCTGAATCCCAGACCATCTCGGGGGGGGGGGGGCAGCACTTTTTTTCTCCCCCCTGGGCAGAGCATCTCACAACGGGTTGATGTCCTTCTGTGAGTCAGGCTGTGGCTCCTCGACTGCCCCTTAACAGAGAGGATTCCTCCCGCTGGATGTGAAGGTTCGTCCTGGGCAGCTGCTACCGATGATTTGTTAACAGCCCATGAGCAATGACAGAGAGAGTATAGAATACACAGTTTTTGCTTCTACCCACATAATGATAAACCAGTCACAGCCCCTCTAACTATGACAGGGCCTTACACTGCTCACATAACAGAAGGCATGGACACAGGCACAAGGACACAAAACCATTCTGCTTCAGCTATACTGGTACAGTCATAGATTTTATACTACTGTAATATGTTTCCATAAGGGAAAGGGAATGATTCTTTAAAGTATCATAAATCTTGGCAATAGGGAGATTTCTAACAGCTCACAAGTGAAAAAGCATACCCTCACGGGATCTAGATATTAGGCAAAGAACACATTTCAATGTCTACTAGGTCCAGGTTTAGATGTGTCAAGGTATTTATGAAGAAGTATTTTCTGTTATTAGCTCTTCTTTGAAAAGGTAAGCACTGCTAGGCTCAGAGTCATGCATTTCTCTATCAATGCAAATATTAAATGACAGGGTTAGGTGAAGGAACAATGATCTTAATCAACCACACTCAATGGAGCATAGCATGAGAATTTCATCTTGTTCATTACGTATTACTCGGCATTAGGTAACTCGGAAGTACTTTTTGAATTTGCCAAGCACAGCCGAGGTCTCACCTCTGTAACTCCTTCAATTAATCACATAGAGATGTTGATTCTTATATCTTATTTTGGGTTATTCATCTTCAAAGCATATCATATCGCACAATAAATGAACTCACAGCACAGCTCTCCATGTGAAGGAAAGTCTTAAATATGCTACCAACTTTTGTACTTGGTACATTCAAATAAGCAGCTGGAGGAACTGCACCAAAAATAGCTCGAAAAATGTAGACTCTTAAAATTTATTCTTGCATAAATCCTCAAGTGATGCTTTAATTCTGCAGTCCAGAGGCAAATATAGAGGAAAAGACATACTTAAAGTGATGTGGTAATCTAACAAAGTAACATACTCCAATCTTCCAGATTACTCTGCAGCTGGCACAGCCTATTTTATGTTTTACGGAATATACAGATATATGGTACAGCTCCTCTTAGTAACTGCTAGCAACAGAAATATAGCCATGGAGAGCGAATCCTGGAGGAAAAGAGCATTTATTTTTCATTAAATGGGTATTTCAGGATATGCTTACCCTTATGATTTGTAGCTTCAAGTTTCTTTAGAGGCAGTTTAGAGACCATGCCAGGAGCTCCCTATTCCTCAGGTCCTGCTGTTGGGAATAGAAACGATTCCAGCTTTTCTGTTGCCAAGTCGATGCTTGTCAGACTTTGTTAATCTTGTACCCAAGGCTAACCCTGATCCTGACAATGTCCAGGACACTAACTTCTATTCCACACTGCAAGCACAAGTAGCGAGCACAGGGATTTTACTCTGAGAGCATTAGACCGCTTTGCTTCTGGGTCCTACCAGAACGACGAGACAGCCACACCGGCACCGGAGAGCTCTGTGGCCGAGCAGTAGGGTTTTTTGAGACTATTGAGGTGTTCAGCCGGCTCTCGAAGCAGCGAAGCCTGCGGGAAGAAGAAGAGACTCGCCACAAGCCGGCAGCTGTCGCGGGCGAGGCCGAGGGGGTGACGCGCCTGGAAGGGTTGCTGGGAAAACCGCGGGAAATTCAAACGCGGTGGAACCGGAAGCGAAGGACGAGCCAATCTCACCGGCACAGCCTTGGAACAGTGCCAGCAGCGCCCCGCGCAGGGCTCGTAC
>JANHFX010010394.1:0-17614 GCA_027560015.1 Chloroceryle amazona | reverse complement strand
AGGCCGCCGGCTGCCGCCACCCTCTGAGCCGCTGAACTCGGCGGCCCGGCGGGCGGAGGGGCCCGGCCGGCGGAGGGGCCCGGCCGACACCGCCCCCAAGCAGCGGCAGCAGGAGGAGCAGGGCCGCCCGCTACCTCCTCCCGTTCCGCCCTGCCGCTCCCCGTCACCCACCTTCCCCCCGCGGCACTGAGCGGAGCGAGGGGTACGGAGCTGGCAGCGCCAGGTAGGAGAAGGCGGCCGCGAGGCCTCCGCGCCTGTGAGGCGGCGGAGCGGCCGCCGTGGGAGGGAGCGGGGCGCGGGCCCTGCCGGCGGCCGCGGAGGATTGCGTTCCTCTGGGGCGGCCTCGGGCTACGCGCTGAGAAGCGGGAGTTTAGAACCCTTCCGGCCCCGGGAGCAGCGGGCTCCCGAGCGTGGCAGCGCCGGCCCCGGGCGGCCTGTGGGTGCCTGGAGCGCGGCGAGCAGCGTCTGCAACGCTGGCGGTGCCGCGGGGCGGAACGTGGCCCGGCCGGGAGGCAGCGCAGCTTAGCGCAGCCAGCTGCTCCCGGAGCAGAGCGAGCGGTTGGTCACCGGCACTCGCACCTTTCTGGGGGCTGATCTCTGGGCGTCCGGTTGTTTATAGGAAACAAACGGGTTCCCCTGCAAGGAGAACGATGAAATTCGGTTGCCTTTCCTTCCGACAACCCTACGCAGGATTAGTTTTAAACAAAGTCAAAACTGTGGAGACTCGCTGGCGTCCTTTGCTCGCAGACTACCAGAACTGCACCGTTGCCGTTCATATAGCTGTTCAGGACTGGCAAGATGAAACGTGGAGAGCAATCCTTTTGAATAGATTTGGCATGACACCAAAACAAGTGCAAGATTTGTTGGAGAAAGGGGAAAAATTTGGCAGAGGAGTTATTGCAGGTAAGCAACCTCGGATTATGTTTTCCAAGCAGGCTTTCAGTCCATTCACGTTCAGTCGAATACACGTCTGCTTTACACAGTTGTGCTCAGTGTTTAACATTGCTTTAACACTTGGAAGGAGTTGCGACTGGGGGGCTGTTTTGATTCCTTATCCTGTAAGCTGAGGTCCATGACGGAAGTTGTAAATTAAGTTTATTCTTTCTCATAAATACGGAAATACGGAGTTTCTTTGACCATTGGGATAAAGAATTTAGTCAGGCTTCAGGTTTTAAAATATACTCAATTTAATAAAAAAATTAGTCTACAACTCTAAAATTTACTCAACAAAATGAAATTGATGTGTGCTAACTTTTCATGCAGAAAGACAGTATAATACGAGTTGCGTGTTTTTTTGTTTCATGATAACTGTTGTGGTTTAACCCCAGCTGACAAGTAAACTCCACACAGCTGCTTGCTCCCTGCCCCTCCCAGTCACGGGTTGGGGGAAAGAATTACAGGTGTAAAAGTAAGAAAGCTTGTGGGTTCAAATAAAGACAGTTTAATAGAGAAAGCAAAAGCTGCTCACATGAGCAAAGCAAAACAAGGAATTCATTCTCCACTTCCCATCAGCAGGCAGGAGTTCAGCCATCCCCGGGGCAGCAGGGCTCCATCACACATAGCAGTTACTGGGGAAGACAAATGTTATCATGACAAATTCCCCCTGCCCCCTTCATTTTATTCCCCCAGTTTTATATGCTGAGCATGATGTCATATGGTATGAAATATCCCTGGGGTCAGCTGTCCCATTTGTGTCCCCTCTCAGCTTCTTGTGTACCTCCAGCCTACTTGCTGATGGGATGGTTTGAGAGGCAGGAAAGGACTTCACTGTGTGAGCCTGGCCCAGCAGTAACAGAAACATCCCTGTGAGGTCAGTGCTGTTTCCAGCAGAAATCCAAACCACAGCCCCATACCAGCTACTCTGAAGAGTATTTATCCCAGCCCAAACCAGCACAATAATAAATACCAGTTCCACACTTTTTGCATTTTGAGCTTGGGAACTGTTGCTAAAACCAAAGTACTTGCAGTCAAGCGAAGACATGACGTCTCAGTGCTTTGCATGTCAAGCTAGAGTATTAAATAAATAAATTCTGTTTCAGACCTACAAATGTTCTATCGCTGTTGGTATCTGGTCTGTGAAGAAGTTTGTTCCTGTAACACAAAGTTAGGATGAACTGGTGTTTCTTTGCTTATCTAGCAGTGCTGAAATCCAGTGTATGCTGCTGCACTGCATAATCACAGAGTTTGTATCCAGCTTTTTGCTCTCTTGTAGGTATTTTTGTTACACCATCTATCTTACATTCTCATTTGAATATTTTTAGCTATTCCTGTATAACAAATTAATTTTATCAGCTATGCTGAAAACCTTATCCAGTTCTACCATGCCGACAACTGTTAGGTACTATGTAATCTACAGATTTGTAACGACGTAAACTGCACGCTAAATTTTGGAGTAGGTATCAAAGTTTCTTTCATCTTTATTGAAACATTTTCGGTCATTAAGCACTATTGAAGTTCCCTTTTGTGACAGTAAAAGGGTTCCAGAGAGTAGGAATTTCCATATAGTGTAATGCAGTGGAGGACACTGCTTTGAGGGGTGCATGCTCCAGGCTCTGTTCTTCTGGCAACAAAGTGGCTGGTTTGTATGTCCTCGGGGAGGTTTATTTTTGGAAAACTTGAGGACATCAATCAGCCAACTAATTAGATATTTTAATTTTATAATACAGGATTAATTGACATTGGAGAGACCTCACTGTATCCAGAAAACTTGCCCCCCGAAAAGATTCTGGAGTTGGAAGACAAAGCTGTTCTCAGGAATCTAGAACAGAAATACTTGACTGTTGTTTCAAATCCAAGATGGCTTCTGGAACCAATTCCTGCCAGAGGAGGGAAAGGTGTGTGGCAGGTGGACATCCCCGAGGAGCTGATCCCTCCAGAAGCGTAGGTGTTGCCTCACTATTATTTTTCCTACCAAAATGCATACTTGTAATTCACCAGTCAGCATCTTGAACACCGGTGAGTTGTTTAGGATTCCCTTCCAAAACTATTGTTTGAAACAGCAATACATTGGAAGGACTGCTCTTTTGAAGCAAAATAAGGTGTAATTTTTATGGTGATTACTGGAAAGTATTAAAGGTTTACTGGATTTTTCCTATATAAATGCAGTTTTTTTGAAGATGGGGTTGATGTGTCACATGCCCATTTAAAAGGTGAGTAAATACAACCCTATGATGATATGCACACATCTGTCATGGTACGAGGAAGAGTTTGTAAGACCCCTCAGAAGAGCAGTGCTTGACAGCAGGCTGCCATCATTAACAGGACACCTGCCTCAGAGCTCTCCCCTGGCCTTGTGTTTCTGGGATCCTTCAGAAAGAAACCATCTGAGGGGAGGTCAGTCCGCAGGGCTTCTCACACACAGGCAGAGGTTTGCTAAGATTTCTGTGCACAGTTATGTGCTGTAAATGTAAAACCTTCAGAAAGGAACTGATTTTCCTCATTAACAGGCTGGGTAGTGTCAAGGGTTAGGACTGGGCACTAGACACGTGACAGCTCTATTCACTTCTCTCTCCTCCCAAAGGGGAAAAGAAAGGCAGCAAGGGAGAAAGGCTTACAGGTTGGAAAATAAAACTAAACCAGCTTTAATGAAAGTAATAAATATATACAAATATATACAAAACCAGTATGGAATGCAACCCCCCTCAATGGCAATTACATCACCATCAGCACTGATGGTGTGCAGCAGGCACTGGGGAAGTCCTAGACTGGACTCAGCAGCAGATGGGAATCACAACTAGGGACAGAGAGATAAGGAGCAAAGGCAGAACAGACAGAATCCTCAGGCACCAGCCTTGAAGAAGGGAGCTTGACCCTCATGATCCCTCAGCTTTATATTGCATATGATGTATATGGGCTGGAATGTACTCATTGGCCAGTTCAGGGTCACAGATGCTGTCTTCTCCTCCCTGCCTCTACAGCCTCTTTACAGCACCCCAAGATGGTACACGGAGTTTAGCAGTGACCTTGGTCTCCACAGGAGCAAATATAAGCAAGAGCCTTTCTGCCCACCATCCTTGGTGGTAACTAAACAAGGAGCATTATCACTGCTGGAAGCAAGCTGCTGTCAGTTTCACAAAGTGCAGTTAGCACAGAGGGAGCTAAAAAGGAAAACTCAAGAGAATTTGTTCTAACTCAAACCAGAACCAGTACCTCAGCTGTACATAAATGGGGGGAGCAGTCTGCAGCATCTGGCTGGGGGATGAGGCAGCCTTGAGAGAAGAGCCTTCACTAGGCACAAGGTGCTTGCACAAAATCCAATGAAGCAAGGACTATAACATTTCTTGTTAAAATGAAAACTAGGAGGAAGGTCTGAGTTATGTTAAAGACAAGTGTGAAGAGTAACACTTGGAGAATTTTTCAAAATTCACATTCTGCAGTACAGTGCCCTCATTATTATTCTAATTCCCTTTTATTTTCAAGAAGCAAGGCTCAAAGCCAGGCCATCAGCATGGTTATCAAAACAGGACAGGACACCTGGTAGAGACGTATTCACATAGTTTATTGGAACACTTGAGAGACTATTCCCTTGGACTGTGCAACTTCTACAAGAGCTGCAGAAGGTACCTCGCGTGCTCCAGGGTGGCGTCCAAGGCCAGTGCCTGCAGGTCTGCTGCTTGGACCACAAGTGCCTGTCAGGCAGCTGGTGGTGTGGTGGAGTTTTGCCCTAAGGTGGCCTTGACATAGAGCAGCAGGCCCTGCCAGCACAGCTGGAGGTGGGAGGTGCCAGCACTGGTGGAAAGGGACCATTGGGCACAGCCAGCTTGGCACAAGCCTGGGAAGGAGCAGCAGGAGGAGCACCCTGGAGACCAGCTGAGCCAGGGCTGCTGTACTGCAGCAAAAGGGAGCGGACAGGACTGACCCCTCCTCCTGCCACTGCAGGCTCTGCACTGGTCCCAGCCGTGGTACGGGCAGATGCCAAGGCACATCTGACGCAGGGAGCTGCCCTGGCAGGGTGGTTGGCAGATGTGGTCTTCCTGGGCGCATGTTGTCCCTCGGACCTGCTGGGAACAGACCCCTCTTCTCAGAAGTGTTTTCCCACACAAGCTCCAGAACTGATTTTCTTTTCCCGCAGTGTGCCTGTAAATTTGCATCTGGTGAAAATCCAGCTGCTGGTTGATTTCTTAGAGCAAAGCTTCATCAGCTGACCCAGAAAATGTTGTCTGAAATAGGGGGGGTAGGAGAAGTGAAACTAAAAAAAACAAAAACAAATGACAAGAGAGTTAGTTACCACCACCTTGAGACTGGAAACCACAACAACACAAGAACTCCGAATTTTAATTGCAAAAAGAAATGGGGATGTTAAAAAGGACTATCAGGGGTTTAGACTGAATAAATTGGTGCAATACAGTTCTGTTAAACTGTAACAAGACTTGTGGCTTTGCCACCTGGTAGCAGAGAAGAGTAGGATTTTCAAAAGCATACAAATTGATTTAGAAACCCAAATACCACTACTTTTCAGCAACCTTAGGGTGGAAGGAAGATGTAGATAACCATATGATGCTTCCAGACACCTTCTCCACCTCCAAAGGCTACAAGAAATCTGCCCCTATGGTACAGTAAAACACATAGCAAAAGACCTCTCCCAGAAAAAAAAAAAACAAAAAAAACAAGGAGAATCTCTTTTCATTTTATGTATTCAAAGTAATTGGAAATAACTAATGTATCTGTTGTCAGCATTTCTGCTACTCAGAAACAGTACCTCAAACTCCTGAACACGAGCAGAGAAACAAGGGGCAGAACATTTACTGCCATCCTCATTCCCTGTGTAGTAAAAGCTTATTTCACTGGAACAGAAATCTGTCCCACTAGACTACTGTGGGAGTTTGCATGCAGAGGAGCCAACATACCTCCTGAGCCATTTCTTCAAATATGCAAGTCATCACATGAGCCTGGCTGTAGAAAATCCCACAGCTTTCTTGTGAATCTGCAGATGGAAGGTGCTGAGTGAAGCTTTTCATGGTCTAACTGAACAATTTTCAGTCCTCTCCTTGCTAGTAATTCCTCTTTGAAGAACTCTTCATGGATCACTACAAGCTTCCTGTTGTCACCCCACCAACTTAAACTGAACAGTTTCAACATCATCCCAGAGCTGCTTCAGAAAGCTGAGGATATACAGGCATCGCCTTCACTGGAGCTCTCCTTTGGTGAATTCAGATCTCTCTTGGTGAGCGGGGTTGCTTAACCAAAGTTTGTAAAGGCCTGTCTTCTATTGGAGGTCTAAAGGCAGCATCACTCACTGCTCTTTTGTCATGTACTGCATGGAGAGAAGTTGAGCCTGATGAATCAACTCCCTTGTCCAGAACAGAGTCACATGAAGTTTCTGATGAGGAAAGCTCCATTTTAAAATTCTTTTCTCTCAGTTGGAGGACATTTTTCAGCTGAAGCCATCTACCTTAGCAGCCAGCCTGTCCTACCAGGCAGACAGCTAAACAAAAGTGACCATCTGACTGAGAAGCCCAAGGGAACATTTTCAAACATCACTAGGACACCCATGCTATGCCGCCAGGACACCACAGAGCAACATCCATTTCCTAACGGCAGGAAACAGCAACAACAAATAATAAATAGCACTCACTGCTTTTCATGTACTTATTTTGATTCAAGAGCCAAGGAAGTAAATGAAACTGCAATGAAATTTTAAGTGTCGAACATAGTAATGCTGGGTTGGGTTTCAGCTAGTAGCTGGTCCACAGGGAGGAAGAGGGAGGTCTGCAGTGTTAGGAACAAAGCGCCACATCTCTGAAGTTTTTCAGGTGTGCACCTCTCACACATGCAGAAACACTCTTTGCTCTTACTGCCACCAAATTTCTCTAAAGCACCTGGAAGTCCAAGACACTCTGTCAAAGGAGGTCTTCTGTCGAGTAGAATGCTGTACCAACACCACCAAGTTCCTGCCTTGAAAAATTTAATCATTTACACCAACACAAAGTTGGTAATGAAGACCAAGCTATGCTGATTTATACCAGCTAACCAACAGCTGTAAAAGCTGCAGCTGATGTTTCTGGCACTGAACGCACGCACAACGCAAGAGGGAACAGCTTATTAGGCAGCCCATCTAATGGGACAATGGGGTACACACTGCTCAGGAAGAATTACAACATGAACGTGGAAACGCAACAAAAGCGACACAACTCCCAATCCAGGACAAAACTTGAAATACTTAGCTACGTAAATTTTCATCTAACTCAAAAACATCACGTTAAGTCGCTACACATTCTGTTCCCCCCACAAAAGCTTTCCAGTCTTGCCAAAGAAGTGCAACACTCCTGTGCCCCCACAGTTAAGACAATGATTGTGGCTAAACAGAAGTAGTAAGAGTTACTGTACTAAGGCATCCTCAAAGCATTTGAAACAGACATGGAAATCAATGTATGTATATTTAGGACCTAAAAGACACCTGGAATAGCATCAGCATTTCATACAGGGTTTTTAAAAAAATACTTTTAGATAATACTTATACTGTACAGGACAAGACTTTTAAACAATATATTACACTGCTAAAATGTTCATATAAATACTATACAGGCAAGCGTGCAACCAACCCATGAGGAAGGTTCACAGATTAGACCACCATGTATCTCTGGAAAAGTTCTCCGATTATCTTCAAGATCTGTGATTCGGGTAACCCAAGCCACTGATTCAGCAATACCTATTTTAAAGTAATCGGGACAAGGCATGAGATGAAATACATTTGTCTGCTGATTCCCAGTTCAAGTTTAATATGCTATTGTCATCTTAATCTGGCATATCAATGTTTAACTTGGGAGGTGGAATCACGTATTTTCCTGGACTCTGTGTAATGACCACTCCAGTCTTTTTTCGAAACATTGCTGGTGCAATTTTCGGTGGTTCAGGCAGGGGTGTTTCTTCTGTTTCCTCATTATCTTCATGATGAAGATCATAAGAAATATTTCCATATTCTCGTAAGAATGGGAAAATTTCAAGCAGGAACTGGCAGAAGTCTTTGCGAATCCCAAACCACCCTGAAAAAAAAAAAAAAAATTCACATTACTGCAGAAGAGCATGAAAATTTAAGTAGGCAGGCTATGCAATCTTGTTTAAATTCTCTTGATTGTTTCCATGTGAACAATGTAAAACTGGTTAGTGCTGCTTCTTAGTGTGTTAGTGACACCTCTCATATAACACTACAGTTTAGATTCTATATGCAGATACACACATAGAGTATGTACATGCATTAGCACAATTCGTCTGCACAGGCCTGTCTCTGTGTATATCTGTACATATAAATTACAGCTCTGCCACAGCAAGATTCCTTTCATTTCACAGAATCATAGAGGTTGGAAAAGACCAAGATCATCAAGTCCAGCTGTCTACCTAACATTATCACGACCACATTTCCCACGTCAAGCGCTATTGGATCACATCAGTACACAGAGAAAGAACACAAAAGACTTGGCTCCTCAGCCAAAGCCATCAGTGCCGCATGGGAAGGCCTTCATGCCCACTTTTGTTTGGTATATATAGATTGTAATATCAGAAGGAATGTGATGCATAGGCAGACACAGATTAGTAAATGTATCCATTCAGTATTCCCCAAATACTTTTGTGGTTAGCCAAATATGATGTGATGCCAGGAATATCCATCCTCATATGACCTGCGCTAGATTAGACAAGAGCGCACATTCTGCGTCTGTCACGTATTTTGCTATAGGCAAAGGCTTGGCGAGAGAGCACTTCAGTGTACGCAGCACTTGCAATTCAGCACAGCACTCCTCCCTTAACCAGTCCCAGCGGTCAGTGGTGAAAGAACAGCCTGCCCAAGTCAAATCTCTCACATGAAACGACAGCAAGGTATTAAGCGTTTGCCAGGGAAGATCCCATACAACCCATCTCCTTCCAGAGATTAAACTTTATGGCCAACCGGCATATTTCACTTAGCACTTTAAAGGTGGATTTTCATGCTGGTCTCCTAAGGCTCACTTTGGGTGAACAGTCCTTTCTTAAAAAAAAATTACATATACATTTACTAACCCTACAGAAGATAAAGTGGACATGTGCCTTTCCAAAAGACTAGCCACAAATTATCAAGGGCATGCATTTAAAAAAAAACAAACACAAAACCAACAACAACAACGAGCAACAAAACCAAACCACCCACCAGTAACAATTGCCAAGCAATAACAATGTCAAAATAAGCTAAATGTATGGAGATAAGCTTAGTCATAACCAAAGAAAGAAATTCTCTATATACTTGCCAATTGAACCAAATCTGAAGGGACTTTTTATAACAAACATCACAGCTGGTTCCTTTCAGCTCTGAAAAATCCTAAGAAATTTCACTGCCTTGTCAAGAGGAACCTGAACTGCAGTGTGGATGGGAAGAGCTACTCAATCAGCACTGGTTTGGTAACGTGAGGTGGCTGAAAGTGCAAACGCTCCTTTTGGCAGTGCTAGTTGTGGTGGGGATAAGAGCCTAGTAAAGGTACACTGGCCACTCGGGCAACTGAAGTTACAACTACGCAGCACAGACACTACTTGGCCAAAGAGAACAGAGAATACTAGTTCAGGTTACTAGGACAAATGCTAATTAAAAATGCTAGGTGCTGCACCACTTTCAGAACCCAGAGGAGAATAATCCAGTCACATTCCATGAGAATGAAACCATGGAAGTAAGGAAGAATAAAAAGCTACAGTACAGTTAAAATCCCATTAAATGTCATGTTGGGTCAGAGGAGTAGTTATGCTTTCCTAGGAATAAGAGGAAAAAGCAGCAAGAGACACTATAAACACTGAAAACTTACTAAAATCACCTGAGAACAATAGTAAGACACATCTGACTTCTTTCATGAGAGAATATACACAAAATTTTTTTGAAAATACAAATTTTAATAAAACCTATGTAAGCCTTGAGTTTCAATCTGTTTCCATGATTATCAGATACTTACAGTGATTTCCTCCTTTCTGTCCAAATGTTGTTGCCATTAAAGTTATCAGTGAGAGCCAGAGAGGAACAAATATAGGTATAAAAGAAAAAGAATTATGCCCATCCAGTCTGTGTACTAGTAAAATCTAAATGGGAAAAAAATACACAATGTCAGTTGAATAGCAATACCCACTTCCAAACTCCTTAACACAAACTCATCTCAAATCTTTAACTTCATGCATCTGTGGAAAGAAAAAAAAAGAAAAGGCCTCCACAGAAACATGGAGTTACTGTTCCAATGTGATATATATTTTAATCGAAAAACTAAAGAAAGCTACACTCCTCCTTTCTCTTTCATACTGGCTGTTAATATTTAATTCCAAAGCAAAAAGCAGTATTCTCATTTTAGTAAATTTCAAGAGACAGAGCAACATTCACCACTCGCTGAAAAAAGAACAAGGTACATCAAACTCCTTAATTCTTTTTCCTACCTCAAATGTGAGCAGGGGAACTACAATTGTCATCCAGCTGACAGCCATTGTTATGTGTGTCCTCCTTTGCTCAGCAATCACATCCATAGAGCGCAAGAACAGAACAGACCAGACAATGTAATAGAGCACTACTAGGCACAGAAAGGACATCAAGATCCACAGTGGAACACAAACAACCTGAAAGAAAAAGAAATTAAGTGCTTTCCTTGCTCCTGACAACAATACATTTTAATCAGATTGATTTGTTTCGGGTGGGGTTTTTTTAAATACAATAAGTCTAAACAAGACCAAGAATTTTAAGTGTTTTGCCCCTTACAATCTCTTCACAGAAAAGCTTCACAAATGGTGTGGACTGTTAGGAGCCGTATCAGCTCTTTGAGGTTCCTCAAGACAGCTTTGTTAACGCCATTAAGATAAAACAATTTAAAATTAGGTCAATGTAGTTCAACGTTAACAAGACTTCTGTGATTTTATGTGGGCTCAAATAGCACTTGAAATTGATTTTAGGCTGGACACCTTACTTGAAACGGTTTCTAAATTAGAATCTCCTCTTAGTTTTGGGACAAACAGAAAGGACAGTCACAAACATGCCAGATTAACAGTTTTATGGTAGTTTACAAAAAAAAAAGATACTCAGAAACAGCATTTTTGTATTCTAAAGGCACTTGGGACAGGAGATCTCAGAAGTTTTGACAGTGTATATCCACTTGCACAGCGAGTGGGTATACATGCATGGCAACACAACAAAGAAAACTAGTTATTTACCACATCACATTTACCAGCGCCTTCCCTAATTTACTAATCGGTCATGGCTAGTTTCGTGGTCCTATTGGAAACTTCTGGCTAGGACTGCTCTTTCAACAACTGAGCAGAGATTAAACTGCAGTTGATGGTGTGTCCCTCTCCCCCGGTGGATGACATGCCTAAAGAACAGCCTCTGCTTCCCATGACCACTGAAGGAAATGCCAGACCTTCAGGGAAGGATTGTTAAGCAAGCAAAAAAAACTTGATCATGGAACCTGATTGTACATGAACTGTTCCCTACATTAAATATCTTTATGAAATTCAGTATTTAAACAAGGATGAAAAGAAACAATTGTTACATACAAGCCATGGCCATCTGATGATCTCATCTAGTCTGAGTGCAATAAATATGAACTGCAGAATATTGACCGAACACAAGATTTCCAGCTAGAAAAAGAAAAACATGTTAGTCAACTCTTGGCATGATAAAGCTATTTCCAAGATAACCAAAGCAGCTATCAAAGGACTTTTCTGACTCCACGCTTATCGCTACCATACAGAACGCCATTTGCGCTTACACTGGGTATTACTAAGCGTTCCTGAATTTGGAAGGCTGGGATCCCGACAGAGTAACTGCAGAGGCAGGTGTAGTAAAGCACTACTTAACAAACACTTACCAGAGGGATTAGAGAAATCACACTGAAAAAAAGAAAGTCTAAAAAAATCCCAGCTCTGTCTGGGGGCAGGGAGAAAGAAATACATAGAATAGCGGAAGATTACATCCAAATCCAATCATTTACTGTATAATTAAGAGCTACTTTAAACAACACTGAAGACATTTTGAGGCAACTCAGAAAAGAATACTTCTCATTAAAGTGTTAATGAAAGCTTTTTGCATGTCCTGCTTGCCACTATGAGAATCAAACAAATTACACTTAAAAAAGAAGTTTGTGTCCATCTTGAACAAAGTGAAACAATGAAACACCACCAGACCTACCTAGCAAGATTCTATCTCCAAAGTTTATGGGCAACCCTGCATAGGTAGGAATTTCAAAAATGAGAGAATTATCTGGAAAGACTAACTGAACCTCTTGAGTGTAAGTTAGGAACATTTTCCATTTTAAAAAAGCACCTAGGGGTGTAAGGCATATCTGAAATGTAGTACTTGTCAGAAGGCAGACACTACATGCCACTTTTCACTAACTTATGATTGTATACTATGATCTCTTAGATCAGTAATGCCTCTGAAATTCACAGTACAGGGACTCAAAAATCTAACGAGCAGCAGGCACCTGTCTACTTCAACAGTGAAGACTTCAGTGCAGTCTCTGAAGTGCAGGTTATTTTAAAGACTAGAAAATTAGATTTAAAATAGTTTTGTACCACTGGCTTTTTTGAAAGAAAAACAACCAAAAATACCCACACAAGTCTAAGACCAAGCAACCTGAGAACTGCAAGAGCAAATACAAAAATTAAACAAATGCTGAAATTGCTATAAATAACTTTTAGATGAGGCAGAAAAAAAACCTGCTAGTTTATGCCTACCATCTGCATACCAAAATTAAAGATTAAGCACACACAGGTTTTAGCCCTGGTTATCTAGTGCTCTGGAACTTCAAGTCTGCCTAGGGACAGTGCTTACCATCAGTGGAATTTTCCTCGGTAACTTCTGGTTTAGTGTCTAGTATTAGTCCATATTGAAGAGTCTGTGGTGAGTTCTTTTAACACACAGTCATAAAGAGGCAGGTTTAAAACATAATGCAGTTTGGTAGTTAAAAAAAACAACCAAAAAACTAGAAGATATTAGAAAAAAAAAAGATACTGTTCCCAATCCTGATTTTGCATTCTAGCAAGTCAGGGCAAACAAATCAAGTAGTGCAGTTGCCCACGCTGACCTGTACTGAGAGATGAACTGTAACCAGACTGGTAAGAGTTTTGCAGAGCCACACATCTGACACATAACAAGACAGAGCATTACCTCCAGAGACCTGTCATGGCGGAATCCCCACACACAAGCAGCAACTGACACCGGAGATACAAAGAATAATGGCATGAAGACCAGAAGCCAGAAGTGGGTTCCTCTTTCAATCCTGTCACACACCAGAACTTCAAACATCAGCAGCAGGAGGTGGATGCCGACTGCGATTAACATAGCTTTGAACTCCACGCAGGTTTCTCCTTCTGCTCTGAAGAGAAGATACAGAAACACTCAGTTTACTGGTCAATAGGATAGCACACCAACCTGCAAACAGCCCAAGACTCTTTCTTTGTCATTGTTAAGTTTCAGATAATTTTTTTGAATAAATGTACATGTTAGGCCCAAACAGCCACTATTACACTGCACTTCTGGCACTGTAGCAGGATTTCTTGCCTATAAAGTGGCACACTTAAAATATCTTAATCAAAGGGAGAAGTGGGATTTTTACTAGTTGAATATTTTCTAAGAATTCCATAGCTGTGCATAGAAAACAGGACTTCTTTGCTATTGCGTTAATACTCAGACATCTTTCTGGCTCTTAGGAAATAAGCAAAGTCTAAAATTATCTGCTTGTATCCCACATCAGCTTTGACTGAATCAACACCTTTCCCCAGAATTTTTAGTCACCAGAATCAGCGTGCTGCCACAGGACATTAACTATTACTAAAAGGTAAAATGTCTGTAAAATAACAGCCACAGAGAAACCACACCTTTTCCTACACAAGCAGGAGGGGCAAACAAGACCTGAGCCACATAATATACCCTATCAGAATGAGAGCTGTGCGCAGACGCTTTTCTTTAATACTCACCATTGACAGAAAAGAAGGTTGAATTTATTGCACTTCCATTAATGTAGTTTTTCTTTTCCCTAGCACATTCAAATTCACATCCTACTCAGATCACCAAAAGTAGTAAACACTGATGTATTTAAAGGCCTCAAATTTATTTTACTATGGGCTGACAATTAAAATATCAACATTAAACAACTCTGAACCACTGGAAAGGAATTTATGCAATTTGTTGCCACAAACACTCGGCTTTGCAAATGCTGCACATTTGCCTTTATTAGTACATTGAACTACTCGAATACTTGTTATAAAACTGCAGCTAAAGCCTAAAACCAAAATTTCAGTGCTCATGGCATATTGGAGAATCGATTGATATTTGTCTATATGTTCACTGAGGTTGTATGTGCACCAAGAAGGAAAGAAAAATTGAAATCAACATTCTTCAGGCTGACCTGCACATTTCAGGAAATTGATTTAGGTAATATCTGATTAAGTACGGCCTATTCCTAGTGCGTACGAAGATACATACTTCTATATGGCTTAGATTAGTGCAAGGAATTCCCAACGTTCCAACAGAAAAACTGCAAAAAAGGCACCACGTGAGGACTTTCAGCTTCCCCAAGACAATCTTGTTGAAGCTTGTGGTAAGCTGTTGCAACCAGGGTTAAGGCATCCATAGCTGCGTAAAGCTGTCTGCACACACTATAGGCTAAGATAATTATTTTAAATATGTTAAAAAGCCCCTCCTGGATGCTCTATCTTACAATGTTAAAAAAAACAAACCTATTTATGAGTTTGAATCAGTACAGGGAACACTGTGTTCCCTCCGTTTTGCAGAATACGTATCCTCAACTTACCGATACTGGGGGTTTCGGGCCCATACTCCTGTTCCCACTGAAGCACCAACAATCACCATTAACTTCCAGAGCCATATTGGAGCAAATACGGCCCAGTAACTCCATTGAATTTTGTCATCCAGACGTAGAGACAGCAACACGGAAAAAAGCAGCAGGCAGGCATAAATAAGAAATTTGCTATCAAACAAAAAAAAACCCAAGCAAAGTCAGAAATTAAGGCAGGCAACTTAACATGAACTTTGTAAAGAAAAATCAGGCATAGCTGAAATTGAACCAGGATACTTCCTCATGTCAAACAGCTGTGCAAAGATACAAATGATTTCTGAAGTCAAGTATTTCATCATAAATACAGCATATGTCACCTCGTTCACTTATGAAACCATTGCTTGAAGGGAACACAGCAGAAGCATTTGTGCATGACAAACTTAATGAATGAACATCTAGCCAACAGCTCTCTCCCCCAAGGATCCAGTCAAGAGCTGTATTAAAGGCTCAAAAACAGATCAGACTCTAGAGATTTGGGTGGTTGTTTTTTTTTTTTTTTTAATAATGTTGCTCTTTCAAACTTAATGTAAAAATTAAAAAGAAAAAAAATAGAAAATAGCTTTGTTAAAATTTTACCCAACTCTAGAGTGCAGTTTTTAACCGCAGTACTGAGGATGGTGCTTGCACTTTTAAAATTGTCACCTCCATGCAGTTTATAAACTAGTCAATCCAAGCATCATTAAGTGTATCCGAACACTTGAGAGCAGTGGCACCGCAACTGCTTCCAACACCAAAAATCAGACAAATACATAGCACACGATTTCCTCACACTACAGGAAGGGGAAAAAAAAAAAATTAAAAAAATAATAAATCACCCACCCATTCACAAAAGGATCACAGACTGCTTTCTGAAGCAGGTACCTAGGCTTCAGCACCACTTCAGTGAAATAATTACATCTATTTTCAAACATGGATAAAGTAAGGAACAGATTAAATACCTGCTACAGAGTAAAGCAGCAGTAGTCAGGAATTCTACCCTTATTCCAACAGCACAACTCAAACTCTCCACTTTCATCAAATGATAAAGCATTTGTTAGATCAGCATTGCCTTGTTTAGATATCAATCTCCTTTCTCTATTTAGAGCCCAGATCTCAGCTGCCCTTACTGAGAAAGAGCAGTTTTATTTTGTCAGCATCTCCTCACACAGGATAGGATGATACAACACTGCAGTCACTCTCCATAGCGAAGAGAGAGAGATTCCTCAGCTTCCCAAGCTATTCATGGTTTTCCAACATTCAATATTTGCATACTTTGTATTTTCCCTGGTCCTTCAAATGCAAAAGTAAAATGCTAGGTGTTCAAATACCACTGCTGCCCAAGTGTTCCACTAAACATCAAAACATTCAAGATTAACTTAAACTGCACAACATTCAGCTTGCTCATTCATCATTTAGACAGCATCCAAATAAGCTGCAAGCATCACTTAGCAATAACAAAACTTTAAAAGCTTCTGGAACTTCTGTTCCTACTTTTCCATTACTTCCAACCACACAGATTTCGATTGTTTATTTCAACCCATCTGTGCCAATGCATTTCCTGAAGCTCTGGTTACCCTTCTGTTCGGCTGAACAGCCAATCAACCACAGCTTTTTGTAATTGCAGTCATGTATGGCCTTTCTCACAAGCAAGGGTCTTCCAGGACCCTCAGCAGTTCACGTCACCCTTCACAAGTTGCCCACAGGCCTTTATTCTGTGGTCTTAAAACACCTGGGAACCGCAAAACCTGTGAAATTCAACTCATTCTCTCAGCTTCTTTCAGTCATGTGCGTTTGTACTTGCTTGGCAAGGCAGCAGAAGCCAGGCTGTAGCGACTGTCATCTTGTTCATCGTAAGAAAGCTCAGAATGAAGAATCGCCATCACCAGGACTCCATGTCTAGACTTGGATTGTTAAGTGTGATGCCTTCACTTCTGCAGAAACCAAGTCTTCACCACACAATATCTACCCGCGTTAGACCACGAGGCAACTTTGCCTCCCAGTGTAAGGCTTTATACCCCAAATCACAAAGTTGAAAAATTCAAAAGACTTGGATTATCGTGAGAAAGTTACATAATAAACAAAAAAAACCCTAAACCATAAAGACTGGAATTTGGGCTGGAAACCAGATGACAGATGCCCCTGCTTCCAGCCGCCCTGACCAAGCGCCAGCCGGGGGGCACGCACCGAGACCCGCGGGCGTTGGGAAGGACACCGGCCAGGAGCGGCGGGTTCGGAACGCCGCCCGAGCCGCCGGTACCGGGCCGCTCCCCGCCGCCGTGCGTGAGGGCCGCTCGAGAGCCGCTCACCGCCCGGCGCCGCTCTCTCTGCCGAAGCCGCTCCGCGCCCCGGGCGTCTCCACCTCGGGCGTGGCGGGGAAGGGCAGCAGAGCCGGGCCCGGCGGAGCTTCCCCCTGCGCCCCCCCCCGCCGCCGGCTCCGCCTCGTCCCGGCGGCAGCTCGGGCCCCGCCGCGCCGCCACTTCCGGATGCGTCCCGCTACCGGCGCGGGGGAGGGGAGCCTCCGCCCTACAGCAGCGCAGCGCCGGGGCGGGGAGCCGCCGGGACCGGGAGCCGCCGCGACCGGGGCAGGTACCGCTCCGCCGCCGTGCGCGCCGGCAGCGAACGGCCGAACGGGCCCTGGCGAGGCGGCGCCATCCGAGGCCGCCCGTTAAGCGCAAGACCACTCTCACCTGGGGTTGAAATCTTGAAACAAGCCGCGGAGGTTCATCGCGGTCCGACCCTCCGCCCCCGCCGCGCTCTACCAGCCACGCATGGCGCTGCCGCTACCGGAGCCTGGCCTGCCCTGGCCTGGTCCTGGGGGCCCCGGAACGGGAAACTCCCGGCATCACCAT
>JANHFX010010393.1:0-27403 GCA_027560015.1 Chloroceryle amazona | reverse complement strand
TTCCAAAGGACTGCTCTCTAGCATGTCCCCTCCCAGCCTATATTGATAATGCTGGATGCACCAGCCCAGGTGCAGGACCCTGCACTTGGACTTGTTGAACCTCATGAGGTTGACCTGAGCCCACCTCTCCAGCCTGTCCAGGTCCTTCTGGATGGCATCCCTTCCCTCTGGTATATCAACTGCACCACCCAGCTTAGTATCATCAGCAGTCTTGCTGAGGGTGACCTCAATGCCACTGTCTGTATCACTAATGAAGATACTGACTAACACTGGTCCCAGTACAGACCCTTGAGGGACACCACTTGTCACATTTTCCCATCAAGACATAGAGCCACTGACCACTACTCTCTGGGTGTGACCATCCAGCCAGTTTTTTATCCACTGAACAGTCCACCCATCAAACTCTCCAACTTAGAAAGGAGGATATTGTGGGGCACGGTGTCAAAGGCATTGGCGAGGTCAAGGTAGATGACACCCACAGCTCTTCCCTTGTCTCCTGATGCAGTTACTTCATTGTAGAAAGTCACTAGGTTGGTCAGGCAGGACTTGTCCCTGGTAAAGCTGTGCTGACTCTCTTGAATTGCCTCCCTGTCCTCCATGTGCCTTATCATATCTTCTAGGAGGATCTGTTCCATGGTCTTCCCAGGCACAGAGGTGAGGCTGATAGGCTGGTAATTCCCAGGGTCTTCCTTTCTACCCTTTTTAAAAATTGTGTCGTTTCCTTTCTTCCAGTTACTAGGGACCTCATCTGACTGCCATGACTTTTCAAATATTATGAACAGTGGCTTGGATTAGTGTGGGCATGGCAGTTTAGCCATGCTCCCAAGTGGTCTAAGATCAACTATGGGATAATAGCAAATAGTTGGTGACCTTTGATATTTTTTTCTGTGATTCAGTACAATGAATGAGACACAGTGATGGCTAGCCCTGGATTTTAGTTGCTATTTTAACAGCAACACCTGTATTAATGCTGTGTATTGCAGCAGTTATCTTGGAAACACCTTTATCAGCCTTTGACTGTGTCCCATTTTTGCCTGGTTTGCTTTGTATTAGGTAAACATAGTGACTGGAGTATGTTTAGGTTTAGTTTCCTTGGACTACTGCAGGCTGGCATTTGTGAAAAGGAATATGATAATTTTCTGTTTAGAACAGAATTTGTCCATTGAAAGAATACACATAAAACTGACTTGTTAAGGAACTTATAAATATCTGGGAATATTAAATACCCTGCCTAGTTGTAGTTTTATTCAAGATATAGTACAGAATATGAAACATCAGGTATTGTGATAACCACTTTTATTTACTGCTCAATTTGTAATAGAAATCGTACAACATTTTATAATCAGAGTTAAATATTTTACTTTGCACTGAATTAAAAATACATTATATCATAATTGTTGTCTGTCTGCATGTTTCTAAGCATGGCTAGAGATGCTGGGCATGGAACAATGTGCTTAGGCCTCAAGAGGCAGTGTGGCATTAAAAGAATCAAATACTGAACAGAGCGGTGAGCTGGGAGAGAAAGGAAGATTCTTTCTTAAAATTTGTATTTGAAGTATGTACTAGATTTTTGTATTTAACAATGCTAAATATTGAATTGGTTAGAAAAAAATACTCGTTGATGCCCAAAAAAGGGACACCTAAAGCCTGTCATCTGAAACTGGAGACAGCCTGAGGTAAGAAAGCTGTAGCAAGACTGCTTGCCAGAAGCTGAGCAGCTGGAGGGGGTTACCTACAACCTTCTAGACTGTTGTAGTGCTCGGACTGGCCATGTTAGACTGGCAAACAGAGCCAAGAGAGATATTTTGGGAGTGAGTGAGTTGAAGAACAGCAAGAAGGGATTAGACAGATGGAAAACACAGAGGTTGGGTGTCTGTAGGCAGAACAGAGGTGATGAAACCTTGGATTATTTTTTTTTTTTAATGTATAGGAGGATTTAACACACAGAAAATACAAGACATTCAGAGCTGAAAGTGTGTATTTATCACCTCCTCCACACTAGCAGACCTAGTGACAGTTATTGGATCAGATCTTAAGTCTTAATTTTGTCACCATTGTCTTATATAATTGAAACATAATTGTTTAAAATAGTTCTTAGCCTTGTTGAGAGTTCTGAATTAAGAATAAAATACAAAAAAGGTCACTCCAGAAATACAGGATACTGGTGATTTCTCCTACTTGGTTGTGCACAGTTCTCTCCTTATTTCCTTTCACACTGTATTATTACATTTTTTTAAAGTAACTTTTAAGAAATATTTTTAATTTGTTATAGCACTGTGGAAGGGTTCCAGTTTGTATGTATGGATGTGGCGTTGACCTTTGAGAACTAAAAATCTATTGGAGTTACAGTGAACTGAATGAACCAGATGGTTCATTTTGAACCTGAATTCCTGTGTGTCATAACACTCCCAGCTTAGCTGCACTGCTCTCTGTAGTTCTGCTGAATTTGACTGTAAAGCTAAAGCTGTTTTAAAACTGGGACTGGAACTTTTTCTTGGTGTTTATGACTTAAGTAGTGTTCTTTCTTTGCCATCTCCAAATGAAATTAACATATTGTCAGTTCAGAGAGGGCTTTGTTTTGGGGTTGCTTTTTTTTTTTTTTTTTGAATGGCAAAAGGAAATTCTAAGGTATCATAAAAATCATAGACAAAAAATAAGATGTATATCCAGGCGAGTGTTGGAGCTTTCTTCTTTCTTTAAAATGGAACCTTAATGGACATGTCACAGACTTTTGAAAAAGACATGCAGTAAATATCTTAGCTATTTGCAGCTACTATGGTAGGTTTTTGGGTTGATTTGTTTCTCTCTCTCTTTTTTTTTTTTTTAAGTATACACAGAGACAGAGGCTTATTATCTTATATAGTTCAATGCATATCCTTGCTCATGATCTTACAGCATACTTATTTCAGCAGCTATCTAACCACACCAATCACACTTAAAACATGCATCTTTTAATTCTGTTTTTTTTGCCTGTAGACCCAATGGTGGTATGGAGATGTTTTTCCAGATAGAAATTGGTTGTTTCTCCCATGTTGGCTGCTCATGGAATATAATATTACCCAGAAGTAACCCCAAACTTTCGCTCCTTTGAAGGTCACTTGGCATGGCTCTTAGAAATTGGCCAGGATTTCATGAGGAGTTCAAGGGCAGGTTAAGTGCAGTCGAGTTTTTGGCTTGTTAGCTGAACTGAAAATTGGGAAGTAGTGAGAAAGAACTTCATATTGAAAGAATTCATTTTTCTCCTAATGTGTCCTCATTTTTTGTTTGACTTTTGCTACTGTACTGAAGTGACAATCTCCAAATTTATGTTCCATATTTTCTTGTTGAAAAAAGCATCCCATTTTCAGGAGTTTATAGCGCAAAGGATTCTCATGGTTTCTTCTCAAACCAAAGTAAACTTCATTTTCCACTGATTTTCCAGGAGAATGCTGTAATTGCCTCCTCACAGGGTGTGTAAAACTATTACTGTGTATTTAGGGTGAAGGAGGGTTTGCATTTCCCCTCAGTTTGTGTTGTATTAAGGAGTGAGAATGATACTTCAGTGTCCATGGTCAGACACAGAACATTCACTTTTGAGTCTGACCCTCATAAATGTCAGATTCTCCTTTGAATGTTTGTTTATACAAAATAGAACACAATTGACATGAGTCAGCCCAGAAGAACATGCATACTGACAATACCAAATGGTGGCCCAGTCTTCTGCAAGCTCTGACATGGTGAGCCACTTCTAGACAGTTGCAGGCCATCTGTGGTGCTTTCCTTGCCTCATGGACCCAGACTGGCACATCAGGCTGAACATCTGGTCTCCGATTGTGTTCACTCAAGAATATTTCTGGTACCTGTACCTAACACAAGGGTTGCCTGTTGCAGATGATCACTCTAATGTAAAGACTCATATTCTGTCCCACGGAGAAGATGGACATTAAGTATTCCTATGTCTCGGATGAGTTCTTGAGCAATAACTATTGGTATAAAAAGTGTGGTGGCCATCATCGATTCTTTTGCATTTTGTCTGAAAATACCTAATAACTTATGATGGCCAATGGAGAAATTATTCCAGAGTGCAATGGACAGGACTCTGCAATGCAGAAAATGTAGAAAATTAATGTACTATTCCTTCTTTATTGGCTTTTTAAATGTCAGTGTTACAGACACATTGGAGACTTTCCCTGCCTGGCTACTAATCCCTTTAAAGCCTACTCATTGTGCAGTCAGTTTACATATGCAGGGGAGTAATATCATTAGCCTTTCTATGGAGTGAACTAAGGCCTGTTACAACCTTGATGTTTCCTTTTCTAAGATAAATTAAAAAATTAAGTCCAAGAGATGTTTTGGACCCTGTGTTCTCTACCATGATCCTCCAACCATGCATGTGTGTCGCTCTGGGTTCAGGTGTTAGCTGTGCTTTTTGGTTTTGTTTGAAACAACAACAGCTAAGCTTCGTACTGTGTTTTGTGATAGGAATGCAAATCCACTTTTCTGTAACCCAGAATGGGGCGGGGGAACAAACAAGCTTCTCTTCCTTCCACTTCTTTCAAGGGTTAAATTCATAACCATCACTGTCTCATCTTGGTAATGGCTTCTTTGAAGGTGAAGGTTTAATCATTCAGGTACCTGTAGTGCTGTGTGCTGAATGACCTAGATTCACTGCTCTGAACTGACCATTAAGTTGGGTAAAGGAGAGCACTGGTTTAGTTTTTCTTTTTTAATTATGTCTTAGCATGTGTACATTCGTGTAGTGCACTGTGTGTGTCTAAACACATATTAGATGTATACATATATATGAAGTTTCCATCTACTTTTAGCTGCTAGCCTCAGGGCTTGTAGAAACTGGAAGCAGATGTTTCCAGTAGTGCTAGTGGATTGTAATTGGCTGTGTTCAGACGTATTTTCTGTTGCACCTTGGGAGACTGGCAGCACAGGTAAGGGTAATCCTTTGTCTTAAATAACATGACAGCTCAGTGCATTTGCCATGGTGTTGATGTTTTTGGGTGCAGTGCTCATTTTAAACAGTCACTATAATTGCCTTCATCTACTTATAAGTGATCATGATACCGAATACAGTTCTTAACCAAGCCTCTTTTCCCTTCTCTGTCAGAACATTCTTTGTCTTTGTTAACGATTTCTGACATTTTAACTCCATGGTTCCCAAAAGGGATTTCAAAAGTCCAAATATCAATTGCTCTTAATATTAATAAATGTCAAATTCCACTACATAAAAGGAATTTAAAAATCTGAAGACATGTTAAGGGGCTTTGAAGAACTTTACCAATGAACACATCACAGAAGTGAGAAAGTGATGGGTTTTGGGTGGGAGACAGATTAACCTTCTGTTCCTCATTATTGATCTTTTTGTATTTATTGAAATAGAAGAGGGGAAGTGATGAACTACTGTGACAGGTAGGCTACGTCACTGACACTTAATATAGGTTGATGTTCTTATCCCATCTGACTCTGAGTTGTTCAACGTAATGTAACCAGTACTTTTTCACAAGGATTTTGTGTAGGAGGAAATCTTGTTATAGCAAAGCTACAGAATTGCACATTTGAAAGCATCTAGTCTAAGATTAGTGTTGGGTTTTTCATTTCTTAAAATGGAGAAAGAATGTATGTGTTCTTCTGTGCATCCTCCCAACACACTGATTGATCTAAATTGCATGAAAATATATTCTGAATTGCCAGCTGAAGGTGTGCAGTTAGGTCTGCTCTTTAGCTCTTTTTTTCTTTTCCTTTTTTTTTTCCCAAAATAAAATTGTACCAGGTTGATAAAGCTTAAGAGTTAACTATTGTGCATCCCTTCCAGTTTTATAAAGTAATGTGTTGATGCAGGCAACTTGTGTTACTAATGTTGCCTTCAGTTTTATTCAGAATTGAGCTTTTCAAATTGCTTTTCCCTCTACCTCAAGCACACATGGACTGCTTGGAAATATTTCCAAAATCCTAAATGAGATTTTCTTGAAAAAATAAGAAAGGAAAAAAACATAACCAAACAAACCATAGAAAAATTGATGGAAAAGGTGAGACACCAAATTTGTTTTAGTCAGTGTGATTTTGCAGTAATTAAAAGGATTGGTTTAATTTTAATAAATATGAAGCTAATATTGATGTAATAAGTTTTTATGCAGAAAACAATTTTGTTGCCTAGCTCTGTGTTGAAAGTTGTACACTGGAAGCTGGGTGTTGTCCCAGTCATCATAAAGGAAGCTTGATGAAGTTAGTCTTAGTTGGAATTTGTAGCCTTTTCCATGGAGGCATCCAAAAATTACTGTGAATTCCTGTTAGTTTGCAGACTCCCTTTCCCTATTCCATGCTCAGAAGAGGATGGTGGAATGCTTTATCCATTTGTTGGAATTACTTGTGCTGGGTAGTTTTTCATTCCCCAAGAGCTGGCATTAGCTTCCTTCAGTGAGTGCAGCATATTTCACTGCCATGTTTTTCCCAGAACATGGCAGATGTTTTCACTGAGTTTAATGCTAGGTTAAAATGTTTGAATGTCATGCTGTCTTCAGAAGTTGTCTGCTCTTTGTCCAAGCGACACTTTTGGCAGGCCTTTGTGCTATCTTATGTGTAATAAAAATGCAGAGCTTACTTTTATGGGGATATTCTGAACAGTATTGCATGGTAACTATTCCTTCAAGTTAGAAGTTCAACAACCATGTGTTAGTATCCTCTAATTGTTAGTTTTGGTGGGAACCATTCTTTTACCATAACAGTTAAAACCACTGTGTTTTGCTTTGAGGCAGGATTCATTCTGAACAGCTTGCTTAGTTTTCATGGTGCCGGAGAGTGGTATTTATAATATCCTGACTCACTGCATTATGGATTGTTGAACTTGACTCATACTGGGTAGAAAACATCTGGATTGTTCCCTTGCCGTTACACTTCAGAAAGCATTTCTGTCAATTGCTGTGTAGCTCTACTCTTAGCAGTTGTATTAGCTTGTGAAGAAAACCAGAAGTTCTGTTTCTGCCTGGCCGGGTAGTTGGTGTAGTACAGACTCTGTTGTAAGTAAACATCAGATTAAAATTTTATCCTTTTATAGTACTCCAAGCTATAGGGGCCAAATCCCATAAGTTTTCATCATACTTCTGACTTTTGAAGACTGTACAATGAAGTAATTTTCAGTGCTGAGCAGCATGTAAGAAGTACTTAACGGAATTGCTAAGCTGATTAGTGTGTTACATCAAACTTCTCTATCATTAGGTAGATTTTAGTGTTGCCTTGACAAAGAAAAAGATGAGTAGTGCAGTCCCAATCTATAAATATTTTCTGCTTGTGACTTTAATCTATAACTAATCTTTTTAAAGCAAGTTAAATAGAAAAAGGACAGATCAGAGTAGATGCCTGATCTTCTGCTGTGATTTGCCTGTAACCCTCAGTTTATCCCAACTGCTGCCACAGGATCTCAGATACAAATCAAGCAGTGTACCACCTATAAAATAAAGTAGGGAGGGAATTTTGATCTAACTCTCTTCAGTTCTCCCTCACTAATTATAATACCTGAACATTTCAGATTGTAGCAATAAAAACAAAGCTCATGGTCTCATGTATGCATGTATATATGCTACCACAAACAGTTGCTCTGCATTTTCAGCAGGCACTGTTTTTCTTGCAGCCTACTTACATTAAGATTTTTACATAACTTGGTTTTTGTAGTCTGATTATGCATATCCTAACAAGAAGGAAAAAACAACATATGAAGGGTGGGGAGGCTGAGAGAAAATAAACTATGCAAAGTTTTGTTGGCCTTGTATCAGGGAGTAGCCTACACATTTGTCCAAGTTAAAACAATCTCCAGTAACTGCTTAGCTGGAACAACTTCATAGAGAAATTCCGGCACACCCTGTTAGCTGCTCCTTTGCTGTGTTCATTAGAGCTCAGTAGTGCACAGGAACTTTAGGTAGCCTCAGGGAATGATGGGGATAAAACTGTACTGCAGCTCAAATACTTTAACATTAGTGTTTTGAAGAAAACTTCATTTAGGTGAAATTTTTAGGTGTTGGGTCTGAGGTAGTATTATAATATTGCAGAGCACATTATAATATCAGGCAGTGAAGTTTTAGACAATTTTATCCCCTACATCTAGATGGCTATTGGAAAACTGCTTTAAGCATTTAACTGTCCTTTCATAAGACTTGTCCTCGGACATGTCTTCAGAGGGCAGGCTCAGCTGGAAGGGAAGCTGCAACATAAACTTCTTGCTGGATGAAATAACTAGTAAATGCTTTTCATGGATAATATGATATCAGCCCCTGCTGTGTTAGTTTTCTTAAACCTCTGCCTTCTGTCACTCTTTATGGAACACAGTAGTAATGGCAGGAGCAGTTTTCTGTGACTGGATCAATGACTTGGAAGAGAACAGAATTTTTAAAAGAATATCTCTAACTTCTAGCAAAGAAGTGTTTACATAAAGCATTTATAGCATTTACGCTAAGTATGCTTTTTCTGAGTGAGGTGAAAATTTAGAGCTTAAATAAACAAAAGCTTTCAACCTCTAGTCATTGTTTGTTCACCTGCATTAATGATGGATTCCAAAATAATTCTTGACTGTTCAAGTGTCTGGGAATAGCTAAAGTTGTCTGAAATAGTATCTGATAAGATTCTTGGCAGCTGAAATTTGTTACATTTGCTTAAAAAGAAAACAACAAGATCTAGGTAGAGAATTTTTTTAGAAGGTCTGGAATTGTTTGCGTTCTGATTTATTTTTGTATTTAGGTATCACGGTTTCTTTTAAGAATAGCTTTTAAGTTTAGCCCACATAAATTTAGCATACAAGTACACACAAACCATCCTTCAGCTGTACCATCTGAGGGAATGCTGGTTGTTTACCCAGTGTTCATTCTGGAAGGAAAAGAACAAAATCATCCTCAACTTCAACACGTGAAATTGGAAAAGACATGCAGAGATGTTTTGAAATTTGTTAGTAATTGGAAAAAGGGATGGTTTATACTGTGGTATTGGAGAGTCAGAACTGATAGACAACTGTGTACATTGGCTAATAAAGCTGTGAAGTATTACAAGTTTTATTCAGTTGGACTCCCAATTCTACTTTTGATTTTGTAAAGTTTTCCTGTCATGTCCTGTCCACACACTCCTCCCTCCTCCGCCCTCTTCCCCCCACACCCCAAAAAAAGTAAGCAAGCTTACCTTTGGATGTGTCGGCTTGTATTGATCTGTGTTCATAGCAGATTGTATAAAGTAATATATTTCAGCTTTAAACAAAGGTGAGGTTGGTTTGTTTTCTAGCTAGAAACTGATGTAGCCTAATAAAACATTTTTGTGCCAATGTCAAATAGCTCTTTTATTGGCCAAGGGAAGGGTCAGGAGGAGAAGAGCAGAATGAAAATAATCAGTGTGTGCAACCACACAAGCTGGAAGCTGGTAGAACTACAGACTGCTCTTGACTCTAGTGATATAGTAGGGCATGATGTTCCCATTTTGCAAGATAGACCTTTCAGTCCATACTGAGATACTGTGAGGACTAAAGCCCTTGATCATTAACTTCCATTGTTAGTGGGGTTTTTTTTTGTGATCCAGGTGCTGAGAAATAATATACGTTTCATTAAAGGTTCTAATTGTCTTATATAAAAGACAAAAATGTTTTTTTGTTCATTTAGTTGTATTTCAGTCCTTGTGTTATGCTAATTCTAGAATGGCAGAAGAACTGAAGTAGGAAGGGACCATGAAAGATCATCTGGTCCAAACTTTACTCATTAAATAATGTATTCCAAAAAATAGTTTGTAGTGAGACAGTGATATCATCCAGGCAGTCTGATAGAATTATTCAGAGCAGCAGTCTAAACACTAGAATTACTGTCGAGAACTGTATTAACCATTCATTTAGATAACACAGTCTCAGACTTAAGTAGTCAAAGGTGTACTTTTGCATATTTTGCTTTGTATGCAATGTAATGTAATGCAGAGGATAAAATCTCATAAGAGTTGCTTATATTTGTGACTTTCTACAGTTCTGCTTTTTCTATTGTAAGTATTTACCCATAACATATGGTTTCAGATTGTTTCAGCTCAATCTTGCTCACTTTCTTAATGGACTGTTCTCACCTCTCTGCTTAGTGTGGATCTGCTCAAACATTCTTTCAATTTGTTTTTTTTCTCTGTGGTCTGTTTTTGGTTGGTTGTTGCTTTGTTAAAGAACTACATGATTTAAGGGAGTCAAGTAGGTTTCATGTCTTCCCCCTTTTTGCATATCTAACATGCCTTCAAAGGCTCGAAAAAAATTTGAAGTGCCCTTTTTCTGTAAGTAGCTGCTATTTTAAAACAAACTCATTGTGGACAGCTTCCTATAGCCTTATTTGTGGAAGTTTTACTTTGGCAAGGTTTCTGTTTATTCTACTTTAGAAATACTCCTTTTTCTTTAGGATTAATTAATTGGATTCTTTCTGCAGCCATTAGTATTGCTTCTTGCCATATCGACTGTTTTCTGTCAGCTGATTGTGAATTCTCTTAGCCTACAACACTTAGGAGAACTTTCAGACGCTAAGCATAGTTCCTTCACTTCAAGTTAATTCTTGTTTTAATTTTGCGCACTTCCTTCCTGAATGTGAATATTCACTAGTAACAAGCCATTGTCAACTTGCCACTATTTCTGCTTAACTGAATTTACAGCTGTCCAGCTCTGCGCAAGAAGCTACCCCTTTTTTTAAACAAATAAAACACTATTTTACCTTTGTCAACCATTGCTTATGCAAATCTCTTCCATTCCTAACACTGGCTGGTAATATGTTGATTGTTTGTTAACCTCATGTGATTATCCCATCCCCATTCACCTTCTTGCTCATTTAAAGCAGTCTGCTCTTTTGACATCTCCATCATACAGTCAAATTCTTAAATTTTCAATGCCTCATCTCCTCTGTTGGACCTATCTTTGTTTTGTTTTGCTTTGCTTTGTTTTTCTCTTTCCCTTTGTATCTAGAATCCTGCTGCAGCTGTAAACCCAGGCTTCCTCTATGCCATTTCCGTGAAAATTTGATATCCTATCACTTGGCTTCATTCCCTGTTCAGGAGGAATCATTTGGAGTGCAGAATTCCTATTTCTTATTCTCCCTGCATGCTTTGCCTCCAGCCCAACTGGATGTTTACTCTTTCTTTTGGGTTTTATGAAACTCACGCTTTGTTAGTGAGTGTCTGTGGGGAGATCAAAAGGTATCATTCAGCTGACGTGTAATATTTGATTAAAGCAGTCCTCCTAGCATTTGCTTGTCATCGCTGTACAGGCAGTTACACAGCAGAAGTGAAAATAAATTGTTCTTGAAAAGTGTTTTGAAGTTTGTTTTTTTTTTTGTGATTTTTGTTTGTGTTTTTTTGTTTGGGTTGTTGGTGTTTTGTGTACTGTTGTTTGGTTGGTTTGTTTGTTTGTTAGTTGTTGGTTGGTTGTTTTTTTTTTGTTTTGCTTCTTGGGTTTTTTGTTAGTTTTGTTTTGGCCACAGAGTCTTCTTTTGAGTCCTTTTGGAAAATTTGTAAGTGTAGAATAGCAAAGAACCAAGGGGTATTAGTAGTAGCTTTGTAAATGGATGTATGTGGCTGTGAATGAGTGATCATTAGGAGACGTTTCTGGGCATGGATCATTAAAACACCTATATTTTATTCTCTGTAAGCATTTGCAATTCAGCTGTAAACTCCTGCCATAGCTAGTTGTCTCTGGCTTCTTTTTCATCAGTTAAAATGTTACTCCTGCTCTCTGAGAACTTTTTGACTTATGCTTCATTCTCTTTTTGCCTATCAGTCTCAACAGAAAGGAAATTTACAGTTTCTTCCCTTCTTTTTACACGGTGTTCTCCACAAATGCTATCACGTCTACATGTAAAAAATAGTGTATTACAGTGTTAATGTGTTGAGGCTTCAGTGAACTACACAAGAGAGAAGATTAGAAATTAATCTCTGAACACATCCGTCCTTATATTTTAAAATTAGCTTTAGTCCTAGTTCTTCTATTTGTTATAAGTTGTCTTACAGCATTTCTTGCAAAAGAGTGCATACAAAAATTGAGTAATATGGTGACTTTTATTAAAAATGCTTTATCTCTGAAAATGTGACATGATAATGACACAGTTTGCCAAACATCTGTATGTATATAGAAAACAGAATAAAAGAAATGCAAATTCATTGGGCCTTAAAAGTGCTGCCTAAGCAGGCAGTTTATCTTAAATCATAACAGGAATGCATCAATTTGAGGACTGATTTAAAAATTATTTTCCTCAAGTATAGAAATAATTTTAAAGATTGGACTTTGTTTTGTTTTAAGCATAATGCAAATATCTCAAGAATGGATGGAATTGATGTTCAATATATTCTGGGAATTTAATATATATGCATATACAACTTTGTCAAGCTACGTCTTGATTATGTGCTTTATCTGTCAAAGCAATCTGACTCAGAGTACACACAATTTCCTAGAATAGGAATAACTTGACTGACATGTCCTTTATTTTAAGATGTTATTTTTACTGAGCCAGTAGTTTCATAATCTAGTCACCAATATTCTTGTAACAGTTACTACCAAGTTGCTAAGTGACTATAAGCTGGTGTGAGGGGTAATTAGTACCATAAAGAAAAGGGACAGATTGCCCACTTGTTTCTAGCATAAAGCTAAGAAATCTTATCTAATTTTTTAGGTTCAATTTTTGATACAGATATGCCTGTAACTTGTATAGAAATTAGTTTTATGTTACCAAAAGATATGTTAGAAGTACCCTTGAATCATCATGGAGCTGATTGTAGGATTGCCTTTCCATGAGGAATGCTATTTCCTTATTACCTGAAACAGTGGCTAGTGCTTTTTCCATGATTTGTTCTTTAAAGCAAATGTAAGCAGGATTTTGAGGTACAGACAACAGGGAGTCTCATGGGACAACTGGTGCCATACTGTGCAAGCTGTACAGAGTATGGTGTGCAGCCTCCGTAATAAGAAGGTTGCATCTGTGCAACTGCTCTGCTCACATCCACCATGTGGCCAGGTCTTAAGTGTGCAGTACCACCAGCCACAAGAGATTGAGGCTGAAAACCTCTGGGGCATGTTTTCTTATATTTGGTATTTTTAGCTAATGGTATTCATAGTTATTTTATTGAAATTGAATCTGGATTAAGGGAGGCTTTAGCAGGGGAGTTGGACTAGCTGACCTTTTGAGGTCCCTTCCAACCCCCCTAACATTCTGTGAGTAGCAGGCATGAATTAAAATGTACCATAAAGAAAATCATTTACTTGGTATTATGATGGCTACAGAACAACCAAAATGCAATTAAGCAAGTCATCAGGACACTTCCTGGGTATTTCAAATGCCATGAGGGTCTGCAGAATTTTCTTCACTACTATAATACGGTATGAAAAGAACAAACAATAGAAGTAATGCATTAGTTTGTGTTCCTTTTTGTGTTGACCATAAGAAAATGAACAAGCAGACTGAGTCAGGTAAAAGGAGATTGATAAACAATACTAATGTAAATCTATACATGCAGACTGTATGTTGGTAGGGTCTAGAATCTGGAAGGGGTCATAAAATTTGAGCAGTAAAAGGTGATTCTTACGGATACCTCTAGAAATGTGTGTGGTGTTTGAAGGCAAATGCTGAGCGATGTGTGTTATCCCTTTCCACCTGTGCAGCTTTGGGATTATTTTGTTGCTCTGCATTTCAGAGCATGTTCTAAAATGACTGTCATCATCTCCATAATTTGCATTGTACCAGTAAGTGCTTAATGTACAGCTGATAAATTCTTTAGAATTTATCAATATCGCTAATATTTTCTTCCAAGTTCACTGTGTTAGTTTGAGGTGCACTGTCCAAGGGAGCTGGCAAGTCAGCAGGAAACATAACTCAGGCAAGGGGTGGGGCAGGGGTAGAGAAAAGAGCTGTAGTTCAATCTGCAGCCAGTTGCTCCTGCTGCCAGTACACAGCTGAGCTGTAAAATTAGCTGATACTACTATATGCAGTTCAAACAAGTCTTATTTCATTTTATATCTGATATACAGTGTCTGCACTTGTTCAGAACATCACTAAAGTTATTACACAGTTGGTTAGGTGTCTGTTGTGCCTGACCTGTTGTTGGATTGTGTTTGAACTTGGATGTTAGTGTTCTACAGCTCTGCTAACACGGATAATCACAAGTTTATTAAGTGGTGTTTTGCTTTGTTTTGTGAGGTGTTTTTTTCTTTTTTTTTTTTGTTGTTTTGTTTTGTAACTAAGACATTTGTATTTATTTTTCTAGGAAACTTTGACCTCTTATTCATATAAATGTTTTGATGCCACTCCTGGAGAGTGGAAGTTTACATTTCCTCAGCAGTGATTCTTAGTCCCAATAATAATACTGGACCAGTTCTGTACCAATCTACTTGGTTATTCACTGTATCCTTTGAAGACTGAAAAGAGTCTGTCCAGTTAGGTCCTGCTATTTTGATTCCTATTTGACTATAATTTCAGAATTCCTTACTTTCAGTATTGGATTATAAACACTAAGAAAACTAAACCCCAAGCCCTAAATCCTGTTATCTGGAACTTTCATCTGTGCTAACTACTGTATCTGTGGTCCCATAATGTTAAATCTTCACCAGCAGGATCTCTTATATAATCTGTAACCTCAGCCTACAGATGAGTATTGTTTATCATACTGCAGTAATAGCATTTAATCATTTCCTACTCATGCATTGCTGTATTTCTTAACTCCCCATGGACATCCACATGATAATCACTCTTGGCTGTGTCTTGCCAGTTTAACGTATTTCACAGGATCTCTCCTGGTAACATTTGTGTAAGCTTTCAAGATTCATCTGCTTCTTCTGTTACTAAATCCTCCTCAGTACGTATTCTTTATAGAAGGATAAATATGAATAGGTTAAATAATAATGGCGAGAGAACACTGCAGTCTGGGGCTATAGTGTAGTATTGTGCAGTATGTTATGTTCAATTTAAAGTTCAACATTGTGTATATGCCAAGAATCCACTATTAATTTGCTTTATAACTTATAAAATTAAACTTAAGGCTGAGCAGCTTAGGATGGTAGAATGAATTAGTAATAGGCTGGGATTCCTATTAAAGCTGAGTAGTATATCATACTGGAAAAAAACCCACTCAGTGATATTAATCTGAGGAAAATGATGGTAGGTACAGTATGAAATTCTGATTTTAACATCAACTATAAAAAAAATAAAAATACCTGTAGTATTGTGTATTAGGATTTCTTGTTTGTTCATGAAAATCTTATAAGACCTACTCTCCTGCAAAACTCTACTTGAAATACCATGCATTTTCTAATCTCTTGAGATACAATCCTTTCTGAGAATTGTTCAGCATGAAAATTGGTCTGCTCTGAATATGTGGAAGGCTAAGGAATTACAGGAACTTCAAGGAGATAATGAGATGGTTGATTTTTTTTCCAGCCGCTACAAGCAGAGGAGGAAAAAGTAACTTGGCCAAGTATCAGTTTGTTTCTACTCCGTGTACTTGGACTAACATGTCATTACAAGACATGGGCTTTTGAATCCGTGTTTACTTGCGCCATTGAGTAAAGTATATGCATCTTCAGGAGCACTTTATCTTTCTCAGTGAAGGAGTATTTGAGTGAGGATTTTTTTGGTTTTGAGGAGGACTCTTAAGCAATCTTAAGCAGAATTCCTAACTTTCTACATGGTATTTCCAGACAAATATACGAGTGTGTGCATTGCAGGTTGTAAAGCGTGTTAGATGAACTGGAAGTGCACAATCAGTGCACACACTGTACAGGTGTTTCTCAGGACCCTGGTATGTTGATCAGACTCAGTGTCACCTGAGCTACAAGCTGTGTGGTGAAACATCATGCAAGCCTTGAGCTCATGTTTAGGGAAGACTTCCAGTTAGAGGAGGATGTGTGTGAGGAAACCTGAACATAGAGCAGGTCTGCTTCTTAGACTTGTTTTCTTTCCACCTGTCAGGAAATTGACTTGCTTTATAAACAAAATGTTGCAATAATAACTGTTTGGTAATGTTAAAATAATTAATCTACAATAGATGACAGATGCTTATATACAATTTTTTAAAAGCTTATTGTACTCCTATATTGTGTGCTAGGATTTGGGGACCAGGTATGAATCAGGCTGGATTATTGTGTTTTAATTTGATTTTTCCAGATGAGAATGCTTTATATACTTATCCCAATTTGTAATCAGATGCATCTAGTGGATCCTCTGTCTATAGTAATATGTCCAGTGGTGCTGATGGTTATAAGGCTTTATCTGTTTCATTTTGTCAGGTATATTGTCATTTATAACAGGTATGACCAAGTCCAAACTGTCAGTACTGCTATGGGAAGGTGCTTCATGATATCTCTTAACTTTATTTGATGAGATAGATAGTCCCTTTTTTAAGTACCATGTATTGAGCTGTCATAATTTCACACAAAGTCGTTGGGTGAAATATTTAAATGAATCAAATGCTGTAAGATACAGTTCAAGTCCCACGTACTAGCTTGAAAAGCAGAATACGAAACAGAGGTGAAGAAACCTTTTTTAAATCTGGTCAGTGGGGTCTGTTTCCTTCATGTAAGTGAATTACTGTGGTTTAATTTTCAACAATTTCATGGCTTCTTAAGCTGCTGAGTTTTGCTTGGGTTTACTTTTTTTTTTTTTTTCCCCTCTGGAAATAGTTTGAACCAAACATAAAATCAACGGGAAGGCCATAGCTTGAACCAGAACCTACAAAACATAGGATTAGAAAAACCCAATCTTTATTCTGTCTACACCTCTCCTGCAGCATAGGTCATAGAGTAGTGCCCAGAAATTGAGGTTGAATTGGTATTTAGTCAGCTTTTATCCAGTGTAATGGGAGACTGATACAGTCCAAGTCATGAAAAACAGGAATTAGCTTCTGATGTACTGGGGGTATGTCAGAATGGTTGAAAAAAAAACCAAAACCATCCAACCAAACAAAAAAACCCACTGCAGAGAGACACACACACACAAGACAAACAAAAACCAACCAAACAGAAAACAACAAAGAAACACCTAAACTTATACAAAACAAAAGTCAAACCCCACAGCTCTGAAGAGAGTCTTCAAAGCACGTCATTCAGCATGTCTTTTCTCCTAATGTTTTAGTGTCTGTTTAGGGAGTTGCCGTTCTCTCCCTCTCCCATTGCACCGCAGTTCACATGGTTGTATACTGACTGAGGTCTGGAACTGATTCAACTAAAAAATATTGTTCTTTTCCTGTGTTCTTTCTCAGCCTCCTCAGTTTGTAGTCTGTTTTTTTTCTCTGACTATGAAAGGCACAGCGTGGGACATAGTGAAAGCCAAGGCAATGGGAGGAGGTAGTTGGCAGCAGTACCTGATTTAAGCTGTAGAGGTACTAAGCTTCTAGGCATAGCCTGTGCTGTCCCTGCACAGCAGTTCATGTTTGGTACTTGTACTGGGTGTGACTGAGTTGAAGTTCATGTTCCCCACAGCAGCCCTCCCAGTGCTGTGCTTTTCACTGAGAGCTGGAAAGGTGCTGATAACAAACCTGTGTTGTGGCTGCTGCTGGGCAGGGCTCACACAGCACTGAGGCTGTTTTTTCAACGTTCCCCCGCAGTGGGATGGGGTGGACAAGATCTTGGGAGGGGTCACAACCAGGACAACTGACCCAAACTGACCTTATGTGTTGCCATGAATTAACAAAATAATATATTTATTCCAAAAGTATCTGCTTAATATCTCTATCTTTCTTAGGAGAAATGTTGTTTCCGATTGGCAATATCAGATGAGTTGGGAAGAACATATGGCATTATTATGTTTCCTGTCATATCCTAATCCTTGTGGGATATCAGTAAAGAATTACTTCCCTCCTAAGCAAAAGTATTGCATCAGATGGCATTTCTTTTCCTCTCTTTCTATGGAAGTATGATGTGCTTCTGCTCCATGGGTAGGAAAGAAAGCGACATATCTGTGCAGTAATAGAAGACCTTTAAGATGACCTTCTGCAAGGTCTCCAAAATGAAATTAACAGCTCTTATGTCTGGACAGTTTGACAAACACAGAAGGGTGGAAAAGTTTCTGCCCCTTTTTTTAGATCACTCTTTAAATGCCTAATGTGTGTGGGTGATGTAGCTGTGAAATGTTATTTGGCTGAAGTTGAATTTCAACTCTTCTTAAGAGAAATTGATGGCGTTCAGTTATTTGTTTTAAAGTATCTGATCCTAGTTATTTTCTTATAGTCTTTCTGGTCATATTCGATACCTATTAATCTGGGAATGGTCTGGCCTAACTTGGCATATAAAATAAAACTGAATCAAATGTTCCTTTAAAATGTAGTTAAAACCAAGAGGCCTTACTATTCCCACAGTACTGTCCGGTTATCTTTAAGCATTTGTAACCAGTTTGTTCGTCAGGACTGTACTTCTTGTTGTGCTTCATGCTGTTGAATTTGACTAGGAAGGGTGAGAGATTAAGATAAAACCCTTCAAATGGGATAGGGCTGCTCCCTTCCTCTGTAATTTTAGTTCTTGCATCATTTCAATGCGAATGCTTTTTCTTTCTTTCCCTTATGTAGTTTGTGTAACTATTATGCATCGCATTCAGCTTCTTGTCTTGGCAGTCTTTGCAATTATACCACATTCAGTAAATCTCTGACAAGGCTGAATTGACTCTGAAGAGCCTTTTGAAGGCCACATTGCCATCAGTTTCTGTCCTGACATGCTAATAGGGACATATCCTTGCACTTCCAGCAGTGCCAAAAAATTAAGTATTTGAATACCTGTCTCTGTGTAGTATAGATTTTATAGGATAGTGCTCATTTCTTCTAGTTTCAAGCAACATACTCTTCACAGCTGTGATAGACTAGGTCTGTGGAAACCTGGAACTGGGGTGCACATGTGTCTGCATAATAACTGTTAAACCAGCTGATGCTCATCTAAGAGCAAACCATGTCGGTATTCTCAAGGCTGGGAGAAAGACAGAAAGGGTCAGTGGTTGCCTCCCTCCAGTGTTTCCAGGGAGGTTTTGCCAGCAAATGTTACAAGCAGCTGTTGCAATAGTTAAGCAGGTCAGATCATAGGTACTAGTTACTGTATCCCAGTGGTTACCAGATATTCCAATGTCCCATTTATTGTTTCATGAACAGAAGCTGGGCTTTGAAAGAACAGTTGTTGCTTCTTAAAAAAGCCAGTGATGGGTAAGGGAGAACTCAAAACAGGAATGCTGCAATGAGTTTTAATGTATAATTCTATTATTAACTCTTTAGATTTCTCAAATGATCATGTTAAAAGATGGAAGAAGGGATTAAACACCTTAAAGCAAGGTGTCTTGATCTCTTATTTCAGGAGGGAAGCAAAATAATTTGAGTTTAGTAAGACAACCTAGTGTTGCAATGCTTGTTCTAAGCAAACAAAATAAGTGAAATGGTACTGTTAGCAACAGATTTACAACCTAGGAATAATTACTAGATGGAAAAGGTAATAGAAATGGGCATCTGTGCAGCAGTGAAACATTTTTCATAATGAGAAAGCCTGTAGGGTGAGATGGTTTGTTAGTTTTGGTTTTGTTGTGGTTTTTTTTCCCTCATTGCTTCACCCACCATCTCACCCCCTCCACCTTTTAATAAAGGTGTTGTATCACTGCTTCTATTAATGTGTACTTACATAATTAAGCTATTGAATATTGGTAAAGTTTTAAAACTTGAATCTCTAGGAGATTTTGTCTGTAGTACTTTATCTTAAACTTCCCTCTGACACAGCATAAATAATGTAAAGTCTTTATTACTACTTTTTTCTTTTCCATTTTAATGTTTTACAAAGGCTTGGGAAATTTCTAACTTAGTTTCTGTGGGAGACAGGGTCAGACCTAAAGAAATTATGGTAGCTGTTGACAATATGCTATTGTAAATTCTTTGAAGTTGTGAAAGTGAATCTTTAGTGTGAAGCAAGCCCTGTGTAGTTTAGAGAACTTCAACTACCCAGGTATTTGCATTTTCATTTCAGACACTTTTCTACATTTCAGTTATGTTTCCAGGTTATAACCCTATTCTGAAATTTAACCTTATTTATCCAACAAGGTTCTCTTATGTAAAATAAAGGTTTGTTGAGTAGGGTTGGGTTTTGCACGGACTGATCTGTGAAAACTAATATTGTAAATTTTTTCACTGCTGTGTTCCACCCTCTATAATGGAAATTCTTTACCACCACTTCTGTCTAACTTATTAAATTCCTTTGAAGCAAAAAAAATTCTATGTCTGATTTTTCTTTCAGAAGGAGTGGTGTGGAGGCACACTGTACCTCCTTGGTGGGTAGAGGACAGACAAATAGCAGACACACGTACATCTACCATGTTTGATTTGCTCTAAATTATCTCTGTCTCTTCAAAATTTTTTTAGAGAAAGCAAAACATTTAAGTGATTAATTAGTTAGAGCTTTTTTGTACAAAAATTGATTACCAGCATTAGAGAACCAAATGCAAATTGTAAACTACAGTAATAAAACGGGTCTTAATATCATGTAGTGAGTTCTTCCAGGCTGAGCAAATCAAAGCAGTTAGTTATTACTGAAGCAGGACACATTTTTAAGCTGCATGGTTGAAGTCTTCCTCAGTTTATACAAGCATCAAATACTAGACTTGGGCCACATGTATGGTAGTGGCTTGGAACTGTTTTCTGCCTGAAACATCAGCCGGAGATGTGGAGCTCTGATATAGTTATCTTTTGATAGCTGGGAATGGCTGGCTGTGAAATGGCCTGACAGAGAACCGTTAACTGAAAATAGATCGTTCCAAAGCTTCTTGTCATGTTCTCCTTTTATCTTGATTTAAGGAGGTTGCCATGCTGTTGTCACAAGGCTCTGATAGGAGAGGGAAGTGTTACAAGTCTGAACTGTGCAGACAGTAGTGGTATATAATACAAACGTGCAGTTTGTACAGTGTTATATGGGCTGCAATCCTGAATTTCACAGCCTCACTTCCTAAAACTGTACAAAGCTGAGCCCAGCAAAGTAAATAACCTTTGACTCGACATGAAAGAGACTTTTGCTTGTTTATGCCAGTGTGCTTTAGACTTGTACAACATTCTTTTTACTGTCCAGCATCTCACTTTAGCCATTTTGTTCCTTTATGGATTTCACAGAAGGCAGCTGAGAAATAATTCTCACAATAATTTTTGTGGTTGTTTTCCCTCAAAGTCAAGTAAGCATTTGGTAACTTGCAAAGAAGCATCAAATTCAAAAGGCTTATATTTCATTCTGTAGTAGGTTTTGATTGAATAGCTTAATCAGTGCTTCTCTGTAAGGAAGAGTTGGTTTGTCTACTACTGGTTAGTCTGTAACATTGATGCTGATGCATCTTGTCACAATTTCTTTGGCTAACAATGAGCACTTGGAGAGAACATAAAGAAAGGGCTAATGTGTCAATATACTCACTAATATATTTTCTAGCTCCTTCCTAAATCTTAGACATTATCATAAAAAAAAAATCTTAGTGAAGTGCTTTGATACAACTTTTCATCAATGTGCAGAATTGAATTTATGAATTGCCAAAGCTGAATACAAGTGCACATGTTGCAGTGACATTGATTGGCTTTGTGAATGCGTCAGTCACGATACAGCTATTAATAATTTAACAAATGCAACTGCATTTTTATTACTTTTTTTTTATAAAAGAATTGTTTATTAGACCTTTTATTTAAAAAAAAAAAAGAAACTATTGTCTTTTGAGGAGAACATGGCTAACCTTTGGTGTTACTATCTAAGACTATTTAAGACTTTCAGCAAGCTTTGAAAGAATTTTATTTCACATATGGTAAAGGTTTAAGTAAACTGAGAAAGCTATGGAGTTATTACTGGCTCTATTGTACTTCAAGTTCAAAGCCATTCTGTTCACATACTAAATAACAAATTTCAATGTATTTTCAAGCCCTTGAGAAACATGCTGATATATTTAAACTAAGCAATTTATAGTAAGGACAGCAGATATATTTAGGTTGTTTTTTCTGCACCATTTAGCTGGTTTTATCAATGAATATTTATGGATGACTCTAAAAGGTAATTACAGAAGAGCCATTGTAGACTAGGCAGCAGACAAGCCAACATTCATGGTGATTTTTGGCTCTAAACTATGCGGTGGGAAGAAGCTATTAACAGCAAATTTGCAAGCAATAAGGCTGATTATAATAGAATATATTAATATTGTGTATTAGAGAGCAGGAGAGTGAAGCAAATGCTTTATTATCCACACAGTACTACATTAGAGATAGGAGCTTTCAGGATGGGAATCGTCTGGTTTACAGATACATAAAGAAGAGAATAAGAAAGAAGCTCTGAAAAGTCATAACTAAGCCAAAAAAGTTTTAAAAGGCAAATACAAATAAAATTAAAAATGCACGTAACTTGCACATTTCATGAAAAAAAAAAAGGAATTGCTTAGTTTTATGTTAAAATTCCATTTCTTAGTCTTGGCGTTTAGAGAATCTTCTGTTTCTTGATACAGATTTAAATTTGAATGAGGAGAAGTGGAAGAATGGGTGATATGGTAGAAATATTGTGGGTTTTTTCTTTTAGTTAATCTCCTCACTTTAAAGTGCTTGAAGTTTTTACAGAGTAGTAAGCACACTATAAACAACTGTGGCATAAATGTTAAGAACATAGAATTTGATCAGAAGAAAATGCTAACAAGCACATTGAGTAATAGAATTGTTTCTCAGTAATAGGTGTGTCATTTCTGTGTATTTTTAGAGTCAGTTTAAGCTTTCACTATCGGCTTCTGTAGACATTACTTAAATTGAAATTTGCAAATCAAATTTCATTTGCAAACCTGCTCAGTGCTTGGCCCTTAGACACTATGTTTGGCATTATATAATTGTTCTGATTTTAAATGATAAACTCTGAGCCTTCAATAGTGGAGTAGAGCTGAAGTGCAATATTGGTGAGGGTGAAAATATGTATAAATAATTATATAAAACTGACATCAAAAACCAGAAGATTTATAGCTCGCAGTTTTGTATTATAACAGTAAATCTATGTACTGGTGCTTGTAATGGAATTTATAAATCCGTAAGTAAATGTGGCATCACTCAGTTATCACATGGGATCGTAGTCATATAAAAGCATAGGACAGTCTTCAGTGTTCTGCCTTTCAACCCTTGCAGGCAAATAAGGTAATTTGGTTTGGATAGGTGGACTGTGAGGTGAGGGAAAGGACTCAAAGGGCTCAAAGGTATATCTGTATCTCCTCAGTGGTTCAGAGTCCTAACTGGCCAGCTGCTGGTGGCATGATGCAGAGGCTGGTCCTGGAGCCAGTCCTAGTTCATGTCCTTGTTTATGACAAGGACAGCGGGATGTGCTCTACGTCCCTCAGATTTGCGAGTGATTCTGAATTGGAACAGAGTAGTTGGTATGCAGGGGGGGAGATGAGACTTATAGTAATCTGACTTTAGATGGGGGAATGGGATGACAGGACCTTCATGATGTTCAACCAAGACAAACATGAAGTCCTGGGCTGGAATAATCCACTACTCGTGCTGGGGGCTGGTTGGCTGAGTCAGGAGCAGCGTCATGGGAAAGACAGGTTGGATGAGGTCAGTGAACAACTTGCAGCAGGAAAGTTGAACTGCGTGTTGAGCTGTAGCAGGAGTGTAGCCTGCAGATCAGCAGGAGTGATTAGTCTCCTCTGCTGGGCATATGGGACTGCATCTGGAGACCTGTTTTCAGCCTCCTAGCGTAAGGCACATGCTGCTAAACTTCAGAGTCTAGCACAAGTCAGCTGAGGTATTTAGGAAGCTGTAAGTGTATGACAGGAGGAGAGACTGAGAAAACGTGGTTTTTGTTTAGAAAAAGGGAAAAAAGAAGATGAAGATGGAGGGAGAGATGTTTTTAACCTGAACATTTTTTTCTCTTTTGGCTTCTCTTCACATTTCAGCTATGACTTAAGTGATACATTAAGAGACCAGAACTAAATGGGTCAGAAATTATTTCATGGCCTCTGGATGGATCACAGTTAGTAGGATCACAGTGCTTAGAAGGCTTTAGTGGGTGTCTGTCTGAAAAGTACTTTCATTACAAGACAAGGTGAAGAAGAAAAAATAATTGTGGGTCATTGTTCAGTTAGAGGTTTTTGTTTGCTTGGTTGTTGTAGTTTTGATTGGGGTTTGTTGTCTCTGGGATTGGTTTTTGTTTTGGTTGGTTTGTTGGTATTTTTGCTTGTTTGGTTTTGTGTGTGTGCTCTGTTATGGGGCTTTTTGCACAAAGTACCAAGGGGAGCAATATAGTGGCATTAGTATGTAATAACAGTTAAAGGCTTTTTTTCATCTGTTTATGTGATCTCGGCACTTTTGCCAGTGGGCTGTTCCCATGTTCTTTTTCTCTTTGCAAACAGTTGTCTCCTTGGGCAGGTCAAATGTAGACACCACCCAAGTCAATTGCTGGCAAACTGTTAAGAGGCTGAAGACCAAACAGTGAATCCTGTCCAGTGTAGAATGTGAAGGTATTACTGGGAAAGTCACATTACATGGATTTTAACAATCCTGTTTGATAAAAATGTAGAGGAAATTATGCTTACTGTTTAGTAAAGACAGTGCTACTGATCATTGTAACTACTGGAAACAATTTTGGGGTTTTTTTTCATTTATAATGTGACTAATTTGGTAATGAGCTCCCTTTTTTTGAGGTTCGCGTGGAATATTAACAGATGGTTTTGTTTGGTTTTATGAAATGTAATGAAAAGGATGTTGTCCCTCATAATAGTGCAGTACAAAATGTACAGTATAAAAATAAGGTCAGTTGCAAAGGCTTCTTGCTATCAGGATCTATAATGTGCAAAAAAACCCACAAACCTAAGGTTCAGTCTCTCATTTTTTGTTCTCTTAAATTAATGAAGAATACTCCTTTTTAACACTGGCAATTTAGATTATTTTTCAGAGTAATTTTCAGAACAAAAATTTTCACAAAGGAAGAGCTACTATAAGCAGTAAAATGTTACTGCAAATTAGAATTTAATGCAACATTAGCATAGTAAATCATTAAAAGGAACTCCTATTTTAAATGTGTAAGAGTTATTTCTAGATTCTATTTTCTGGAGACATTTCTAAGTCTGTAGGGTTTCTGTTTTTCTTATTAAGCATGAGTCATCAGTTATACCTTTAACCTGTTTCCAAGGTTTTCTTTGTTTTGAAATGTCATGTGTTAAGTAATAACCAAGGACACATTTAGGTTAGGTTTTCACAGCTTCACAGCTGAGACGTTAAATCTGAAGCCAAATTTCATTTAATTGAGTTACAAATAAAGAAGAGGGCACGCACAAATCTATAGCCCTCCTTCAAATGCAGAAGAATACAAACTGAAAAAAAGAGCTGGTGGGGAAAAACAGCTGGTGGTATGCACTTGAAATGTTTAGCCTTACCTTTGTACACATGGCCACACACATTTCCAATTAAATACATTCAGGTGCAGTGGTGGTGTGTGTAAGTAACTTTAAAAGCTCCAGGAAACACTCTACACTGTTGTAACAGGGCCCTCTTATAGCCTGTAGCATCTTAAGTCAATGGCAAGTTTGTTCCAGAACCTAAAGCCTGTTAGGTTATCTAATCAAACTTAGAACTGAAGATCTGTTTCTTAATACTGTATTTTTGTGTGAGTTACTAAGTAACAAATTCAAATTTTAATTTTTCCAGATTATTTTACTGCCCCTCAGGGCACTTGCTGTGAAATTCAAATATTGTTTTCAGCCTCATGAGGTAATTTCTAGTGTGCTGTCTGCATGCAAGAGCACATCTGTTAACTTCTATTGGAATTATGCCAAGTTGACTTACTAAGTTTAGAAGCACTTTCTTGGTATTGACTTTAACTGGTTATCCGCAGTTGCAGGTACTGAGGTGACCAGAATGTGATAAAAGGAGTATCTCAAGCTGCCCACATAGATAATCACTGTGGTCTCTATCTTGAGCCTTGATTTCTAAACTAGATTGAAATGGGATTTTCTAAACTGTGTGTAAATGCTTACAAGGCTATTTAAAGTATCCTGTTTAGCAAAGTCTGTGTAGGATGCTTCCTTCCTTTTAAGGAAAAAAGAGCAAAGAAGATTGGGGCTGTAGCTCATCCAGACTAATACAGAACATCACATGCTGTGGTGGGCTGGAATTCTCAGTCACCTTCCAGTTAAGAGGTGAAGCTCTACCATCCCAGCACAAGGTGAACTACTAATGTGAAATCTCTATATCAGGATCACCAGGAGCTTTGCAGTGTTTTAGAGGTCACCGATGAAGACTTTGTTTCCTGGGTTTGAGGAAGTCATCCCTCTTCCCTAGGACCTGGCTGGAATATCTGTTAATTTCCTCTGCAGTAACAGTGCCTTGGTAGATCTGTCAGAGCACCGTCCTATCTTCTCAATTAGGTTTTAACTAAATTTAACTCAAATCTGCTATGTTTGACTGGAGATATCTCAAGACTCTACGAATGCAGCTGACTGTATTCAGGAAAAAGGAGGTGGGAAAAGTTTGAAAGTTGGCTGCTTTGTGATATCGAATAGTAAAAGGCAACTCCCAACAAAACCTGGAAGTTCAGTCATCATTCTGGAAGTGAATATGTGTTTAATAAGATTCCTTTCCAAATATTTGCAGTTAAGCAGAAGCTTTCTCTCTGGCTGTAGAATGAAGCCAGCCATTCTTTCCACTGTTAACTGCCTCTGTCTATATAACTTTGCCAACATGAAAAGCGGTTGCTTTGCTATCGATACCTTAAAATACATTTCTGTGGTACATGAAAAATAATTTAAGCAAGCTATTAATTGATGACTGCAATGCTGCTATCTTTCTAGCTTTAAAAACTTTATAGGAATGAAAAATTAGTCTATTAAGAAACTATAAGGGCTGTAATATATATGGTATAATGGGGGCTTAAAGTGTTTGAATAAGCATAAAAACGATTATTAAGTACATGTATTTACATAGTTCTGTGAAAAGTAAATATAATGGGAAACTAGGTGCAAAACTGAATGGCCAGGGGCTCTGCCCTTAAGCATCAGTTTGTTATTAATGCACTTGGCGTTTTTGGAATACATACAAACTCTCACTTCTAGCTTCCAGCACTTTATGGTGTCTTACATATGAAAAAAATAGTTTATTTGGGTTGTTGGGTTTTTTTTAAAGAAAAAAAGGTTTTCAAAAGAAATTTTTCTTTTATTCAAGGCACCAGAAAATTGTTCTGCCTTGTCTTTCATGTTGGGAAGATACCACATACCTTACTCTGAATTTCCAGAGTAACCGATTTTTTAAAATATTTTATTTTTGTTGTATTTTTCAGCAAATAAAGATAACTTGTATATAGAAAAATGAAATATTACTTAAGCAAAATTTTATTTTGAACAACGTATTAATAAACCTTAAATAAGAGATAGGTCTTTCATACATTTTTATCTGTAAAACAGTGACAGTGAGGCCAGCAACTTGGTACATACAGTGATGCAGTAGATGC
>JANHFX010010392.1:75903-87475 GCA_027560015.1 Chloroceryle amazona | reverse complement strand
CATCCTTGGTAACAGTGTTCCCCCTCGCATCCAGTAAAGGGTGGAGATTCTCCCTGGTTCTTTTTTTGTTGTTTATACATTTGTAAAAAGACTTATTATCTCTTGCACTGGTGGCCAGACTGAGTTCTGGCTGAGCTTTTGCCCCTCTAATGTTCTTTCTACGTGACCTAACTAATTCCCTATATTCTTCCTGAGTAGCCTGCCCCTTCTTCCAAAGGTGGTAGACTCTTCTTTTTCTCCTAAGTCCCAGCAAAAGCTTCCTGTTCAGCCAGGCCAGACGTTTTCCCTGCCAGTTTGTCTTACAACACATGGAGACAGCCTGCTCCTGTGCCTTTAAGAGCTTCTTGAAAATAGTCCAGCCTTCCTGGACCACTTTGCCCTCTAGTACTGTACCCCAAGGGACTTCTCAATCAGTGTTCTAAACAGTTTGAAGTCTGACCTTTGTAAGTCCATGGTAATAGTTCTGCTGACCCCCCTCCTTACTTGGCCAAGAATTGAGAATTCTATCATTTCATGACCACTAAGCCCAAGCCGGCCTCCAACAACCACCTCATCCAGCAGACCTCTGTTTGTAAACAAGTCCAGGAAGGCACCTCTAAGGCTCACTTGCAAGCTGAGTCAGGAGTGACTATTAATGAGTAACACAAGTACAAGTGATACATTTAATGCCACTCCATGCATTTACAGATGATGGGTACCCTTTAGTTTGCCCTGTACATCCCAAAGAAGAGATCACAATATGTCTAGACATCTAGATTTGCAGTTCTTGTCTTAAAAGTTTTTTAGGGTGCTTAATTAACTCCACATAATATATACTGAGGAGGGAAAAACTTTCCAAAATATATTGAAAAGATGATATTTTTCAGTCTTGTATTTAATTATGCTGGAGATGCTAACCATGGTACTCCTGATGGTCTCTATACTCCATACAGTACTTAGTTTTAAAAAGCTTTAACCTACCTTAAACCCAAAATTAATGCACCTTAGGTACACTGTAGATGATGTACCAACTATGCACTTTTACAGGACACTATTGAAGATGAATGTCCTCATTCAAGAAACAGTGGGATATTAGTTGTCATCAATTAGTCAAAATCCTATGTGGACAACTGACACACCAGCTTATTTCACTGAATACAGAGCAAATTGAGCCATTTCTCTGAATTTTCAGCTCCATTTACCCTTGGCATTTATTAAACAAATCTTTAAGACCTTAAACAATTATCTATAGACAGCTGCTTAAAAGGAAAGTATAAAATTAATTAACGATGGATAGCTCATGATGTTTCTTTTAGAAATGAGCTCTTATCTGGTACTTTATCTGTAAATATTATAGTACAGCAATTGTACCTCATTGACCTTTTCCATCTTCTCTGTGAACATCAAGCAGAGTACAGCTATTGTATTAGCCAGGACTGCACAACCTTTTAACCATATTGCCTACTGCTCAGAGAAGAATCTATACCTGACTGATAACAGTTTAAGTCAGAAATGGCCACTTTTAGCTTAACACAACATGATACGTTTCATTAGGAAAAAGGCCACATTTTCCAGTTACAAACACATAAATAAATAACAATGGAAAGCACCCTGCCCTTCTTCAAAAACCTTTTAAGGGATAATTTTTAAGAAGTGTAAATGGAATGAAGAAAACTTGGTCCTGATAAATGTCAATGTCAGATAAACGTCTTGAAAGTGCCCTTGAAAGCCTGCATAAATAGGTTGGTTTGTTATTAGCAGTATTACTGAAAATAAATCTGGAAAATATTGAAAACTACATGTAACAGAACTTCTGATAGGCGTGACTTCCCAGACCATGTTCTCACCGCTACTGAGTTCTCTAAGGGCTACACCATAGCAGGATTATGCCAGATTCTGCAGCCCTTTCTAATCTCAAGTAGTCATATTCCCTGAGAAAGGACTTGTTCATCAATGACTGCAGCAAACACCAGTGAACCTATATTATAAGTAAACAGGTACCACATTTCAGTTCCTTGCTGACAGTAAGTTAAATTTATCACTGCATCTAAACTTAGCTACCCAAAGTCATGAAGGACAGCAACATCTGGAGCTAGAGACACCCTTATTTATCAAATCTTGAGACATACTCTGTCATAAAGATTTCTTGTGAGGACACAACCCTTTTGGATTGTAAATGTCCCATATCTGAGTGGGTATACATCTTCTGTATGAGCAAATGATTTGAAGAGCAACTGTAATAGTTTGAAATCTTCTGTTACGTGCTGGTCTTCCCCATTTTATCTAAGTAACAGTTTTTGCATACATACATGGCAACAGAACAAGACAAAAGAGAACCGACTATACGTGACATCAACTAGATCACAAGACAATGTTCTGGTAGAGAAAATCAGCAGGGTATCTGGAATGTCCTCCTGCTGGGTCTACACATGGTATTCTACTCAGTGAATGAAAATCTGGATTGTTTCACTGTAACGAACACAGTGAGAAATGGGAACCCAGAGCTGCAAAAGTTTTCATTTAATGAACTCTGTTAACTAATCATGTTTCCATAACTCAGTTTGACAGGTTGATTTCCTACCTGAAAGAGGGCAGCTTCTTCAACCTGAAACCACCTACAGAGCTAACCACATGCTCACTGCTGCCTTTATTCAAGAGCTATGACATCCTTAGATACTGATAGGGAACCAGCAGAGCACCGGAATAGAATCAAGCAATATGCCTTGAATCATACTCCAGTGTGCTTGGGATTAGAAATACATCTTCAAAAAGAGAAAGGTGACCAAGAAAAGTTATCAGAAATCTGTCTTCATGGTAATCTTCATTCAGCAGCCAAGCTACCAAAGTCCATTTTAAAAGGTTTCAGGGGAATTAACAAGGTGCTATTTGAAAGACGTATTGTAAAAAGTACAAACCCATTATAAGGCTTCTAAAAGCAAAGACAAATATCATCTGTGAACCTTTTCTTTTTTTCTTTTACAGTAAAACACTACCAGCTACCTAGTAAAATAAGATGTTGCCATTAATTGTTTTTTTGCTAGTGAAAATCAAGATGATGTGCATTTCCCCAGTTTGTGTTCAGATTTATCAGAAGTTCAGGTTTGGAACCTTCTCCTCAACTTCAAACTTTTTCAATGACAAGTTACTTTATTCCCCACTATAAAGACAGACAGAAATGTCATGCCCTGAAGTTAGATCAAAGCTTTGAAAATATGAACTGACATGACCAGCTGTTCTTTCTATTAGAGATACTATTCACAGGTTCTTTTAAAAAAAATTTGAATTCTCTTCCCTTTCCTTGCCTAACTTAATTGTCTCATTATTTTTCAATCTTTACAGTATGTACTCCAGGAGCTCTTTCTCTCTATAGCTCTGATTCAGGAAGTGTGTTTAAAGCATCATTTAATTTAAGCACATACACACATCCTATGGAGAGAGGCATACACTTAAGTGCTATTCTAGATGAATGCCTTTTTTCCTCTTCTCTGCCATCTTTATCCCCTAAACGGTCTTTATCGGGTAAACCACAGATCCAATTGTGTTAATTCCACTAATTTTGTGTTTATTCAGAATGGATCAAGACAATTTTCAACCTCTTTTAGCTTAAAAACTGTCTTCTATCATGGATGTTACTGCAAGTTAGTATTAAAATGTAGATGAACTAAACATGTATTCAACTTCCGGTCTTACACAGTTGGAAATTCAGCTAAATAGCACTTAACTTCTGTAGTGAAAGGAAGAAAATGAAAAAGGAAGTCCTTTTTGATCTTAGATCCCTAGAATTCAAGAAAATAACAATTTACATTGAAATGTGAAGTGCTAAATTTGTGAAAAGGTAGCATCTCATTACTGCAAGACATTACAAACTTCTGTTTAAAAGTCTAAAAGATATGAGGAAATAGTTCTATCATTTAAGCAGAGTTAGGAGAGGGTGGTAACTTTAAATGCATCTATTTGCTAGTAATAGTAATGTTTGCTGAGATGCAATCGTGGTCGTGATACCATTGCCCTGACAAGCACGTAAATGTAAACACTTCTTTTAACAAACTGTTGGCTCATACTCTTATTTCATCAACCAAACTTACTTCTTCACCTAATCAGAACCTTACTACAAAGGATAATAGAACTCAGAAAAACACTTGGTTTCTCTGACGTGGACTGAATGCCACGCTAAAGAGTGGCATTGCTAAAGCAATGGGTACTCATCTCCATCTATGGTACATAGAGTGTGTCCGTTCATTTTTAAGTTGTTTGATTCTGTACCTTTGTAAATTAAGCAAGTATTGTTTATTTCTTAGAAAATAAAAAGTTGCTTGAGTACCTGAAACTTTTAGTTTGATTTTTTGGGGGTAAAAACATTCTTGTTAGAATTCTCTGCCATTAAACATGGCCCAGGATTGTAGCTCAAGAACTCATTCCTGCTTTTTTTCTAGCCACTTTCTTAAGAGATTATTTCAATTTTGAGCCTTCCATTCAGTGACAAAAATGCCTCAGCTAGAATATCCATGGTGGCACTTCCTTTTAAACCCAACAGCCTGGTCTTCCCAGGAAGAGATGACCCTCAGCTGCCAAGCCTGTTGATTTTATGCTGTACAACAAATTCCAATCCATAAAATGTAAAGGAAAGAAGGGTCATTTCATAGGCCAGTTAGTTAAAAAATGTTACTGCATTAAAAGCTAGGAGTTTAATCCTTCATCGTGATTCTCACTAAACGTAAGCAGCCTGAGCACATAATGGACAAAGCTACTGTTACAGTTTTATCCAAAATGTAATCTTCTGGAATTTCTGTAACAATCTACATTCACATTTAGTAAATTAAACAGTAACTATGAAAGCACACTTGATACAATTTAATTGATCTTAAACCAGAGCTTCCATTTCACTTGGAGGGCTTGTGCTTTGTCAGACATCAGGGACGCAAGCAACATCGTCACAAGTGCACCCAGCAGAAACTCAAACAGTAATTGTTTGAGAAAAATAAATAAATTTCTCAGAGCAAATACTGTACTTTAGTAAAAAGCAAAGAAACAAAGAGCTGTCAGAAGGCAGGAAAGAACAAGGCTTTTTTTTTTAATATTCTCACTGAAAGTGAGCTCTAACATTTATTTGGAAACAATGTGTTGCTGTGAAGCAGGGGAAAAAAAGATTTCATGATTACAGATTAAAAATAAAACTAATTGTCTTGTTTGAATCTTCAGTTTAAGATATTTGCCAGGCATATGAAATTTAAAGTTATTTTGTTTTTTTAAATGGGACTGAAATTACAGTGGTCTGGATTAGTATCACAGCTGCACTTCGTCAGAACATCAGTGACTCACAGATAGGCCTTTTATTGCATAATGCCTTCTTTAGTATTACAGAAAAAAATACGTGATTTCCTGCACTGTGTGGGAACTCTGGCTTCCTCAGAGCATTATTTAGATTATTCTCATAAATCTTCCTACCAAATGCATACAGCTCAGTAAAATTCACTCTCTTACTTAATCAAACTTATTTTATAAGGCTTTTTTCAAACAATGTCTATGTAGTTAAAATTAGTTCTCTACTGTTCACTGCTTCTTTCAGCTCCTGTGATTTCCAATTTATATGCCCATGTGAAACTGCTGTAGCAAAACCAGAAGAGAGCAAGTTATGTTCGCTTATGCTATTATTCAGTTTAATTAGGCATATGGTATAAAAGATATACAATATTATTCTCCTCACAGGTAAGCAACCCATTCAAAATTCTCTTCCATTCAGTCACCTTTTGCCCTGCCCATGCATACCAGCTTGCAGCAGATAGAACAATCAATAATCCATGAAGGCTGGGTGTGAAGTCTCAGCATGGGACATGGCTCTTTCCTCACACTGACAGCTCAGTTGAAACGTATTAAAGAGCCTTTCAAATAGCACAGTATTTTCATTGCTATCGCATTACCGTCATAAAACTCTCTTCTTAGTCATCTGTAACTTAGACAAAGATGGCCAAATCACAGAAGTGACTCTGGATTCACAGAACTGAAGCTGGATTATGAAAGAAATTTATAACAGTCAACTCAAAGCACTGTTGACAAAGCAACAAAGCTTTACTCCAGATAGAAAATTTCCAGCACTATTTCAGTGAAGAACTGTAACCTGGAATAAAACACCTAGTGCTAAGAAATGAGAGGGTCAGTCTCTGAGCCCACTCAACCCTCCATTAAAATTTGTGAAGGATGAAGGTTATTCTGCACTGTTTCGTGAGGCACAAACTGAACCTGCACTGGAAAAAACGTAACCATAAGTTCATTAAACCAACAAACATATTTAAAACCAGATTTAAACAATTCAAATATATACTGTTAAGCAAGAATAGAAATCATGTGAGGGGATGATAAGACTTCTTCCTTTCAAGTAATTTGAAGTGAATTTGCTAAAAACAATGACAATCTATTAGCCAATGGTAGTTGCCTAAAAATGGTTCAGTACTATAAGAGATGTACAAGAACAAGTTTCTAAAGCTACATTTAATATTCTCTAAATTAGGCATGAAACAGTTTGTAGTTTTGCTGTGCTTCTCAAGTCCCATAAATAAAAAAGGGATCTATAACTCATTATAAACAATACCAAAAAGAAAAGACACATTTCATCCTCATGTCCTTTGGTTCTCAAGGGAATTTTAATGTGACTACATGTAAGATGATAACCCATTTACAATACAGTGAAAGTATCCTGTTAGTTTGGAAGGCTTTGGAAGGCCTGTTGGGATTTCAAACAGCAGATTTTGTGGTTACATATGACCATCACCGTGCAAAGGCTAAAGCCATCTAGAACAATTACCCTATTCCTATTTCACTGAGCAGTCTCAAGTATTGCACTATGAACACTGTTGACAGAACTGGTAAACTGCCTTTCATTTATGATAGGAAACATTTTTTCTTCTCGCTACAAAAAAAGGTTTTCCTAAAACTTTGAAGAGAGGCAAAACTTTCATCATTTAATACAAATTATTGTTCATTTTTTACTTTAGAATGTCATGTTCCCAAAGAAAGACCCTTATAATTTACTCCACAGTCTGCCCTCAAAAGACTGATCACAGTCAGTATCTTCAGGACCAGAAGACCTGACTACACAAGCTAAGAAAACATTGGAGAGTTACTACACACAGATAGCCACAGTAGCAGCCTATTCAGAAGCTTTGTTGATCCCTTTGGAAAATGTGAAGTTAGAAGATACACTTTCTTTCAGGGGAACATTACTTGGTAAAATTAAAGGAGTCATCTGTAAAAATATTAAAATATAAAAACATTTCCTCTCTTGAACTCCAGGCCAAGGAGCATTGCTCAGATTTCCTCTGTCATTATTAACTGAGGGATATGCCTAAACTCTAAATACTTGCACAGGAAAAAATGAAAGGAAGAAGGAGCAGCAGACTGACATTCTACTAACCACAAAGAAAACATCTCAGACCATGATGAAAGACTGACCAGCAAAATACATGATGCAAGACACAGCATCCTCACCTAGAAGGTCTCATGGAGCTTCCTCTGTTTTCTATACACATGTGAGACAATCATGCTACCAGGTTATCACAAAATGAAACTAACTTGTTATCACAATGCACTTACTACAACAGGGAACATTAGCAGCTTCTCAGAGATGGAAGACTGAGGTCAAAAAAAAGTCACCAAAACCATCTGGAGACTATGGGAAGAGGATTTGGTAGAGTTGCTCAAACCCTTGATAACAAAGCAGATTTCTTCCGAACCAGAGGTGGCTTGGCCATTAGCACTTCAGCACAAGCAAAAATGCACAATTCCATGCCATTCCCAGAGTGAGGCACAGCAGGTTTTGGCAGTGTTTTTTTCTGACTCAGCCTAGTAAATACCAGCACTGGGAAGGGATTCAAGTGTTTTCCTTCCAGAACTACAGTGATTCTCCTGGCAGAAAAGCTGTCATTTTTGCAAAGCTCTAGATGCAGTGAAAGGCAGGAAGGCAACCTCTTGCCTTAAGCCTGCTCTGTTACAAGATAAGGCATATGAATTATGCATGGCCACAGTGCACTCACTGAAAGAGCAGCCAGAAATTCAGAAATTCAGCCAATAGGTGAAGATACTCAGTCTGAGGAACAACATTCATTAAGATACAATGCTAAGGTATGCTTCAACAGAACATCAAAAAGGTGGACAAAGGTGAGAAAGGCCACAGAACATAAAGACCGGACAAGAAACTGAATAAAACAACACAGACAACAGAGATAAGTAAACCTTACAGAAGAACCACCCTTGCTAACAGTTTAGTACAATCATTTATTTCTTCCCTGAATCCTCTGAACAGCTTCCTTAGGACAGACAATAGAAGAATTCTCCTTAGCCACAATTATACTGGAAAATGAGGCAATTAACAGCAGCTCTAATTTGAAAATGAGGGCTTGACTACAGCACAAAGCAAATGTGTTTGACATGGTATCCCATACTGTGAACTACCACCCAGCTGTATTACACGTGACACAAGCATCTTACAGCAACAAGCATCTCTTTCCTATGGCCTTCTAGTCTTCCATCCTATCACACCAACTTCCCAGGCATCAAAAGCTAAGACAAAAGGAGCAGTCCTAAGAAGGTAGGTAATGATAGAGCAAACACACTACTTACAACACATAGAAACACTACTCTGAAACAAAACCACTGATCGTGCCACGATCTGATCATTCATGTCATATAAATGTTTTGCAATCTCACATTTTCCTCTTACTCTGCTTTTATTACCACGGGAGAGGCTCAGTATATATCTAATGTAGCTAAAGAATACCAGAAACCAAGAAAATGAAAGGAAACCAGAAAAGTTGTATCAACTGGAAGCAAAAGGGTTTGAAACTATGAGAAAAAGATTTAATGAGTATGAGGAGAAAGAAATATTTATGCGAGGCTGACATCTCAGACTCTGGAATAACTTCTCAAAAGAATCAAAGACATCCACCACTTCAGATGTAGTTAAGGTAGGATCAAACAGAGAACAAAAAAACCCCAAACCAAACTAAAACAAACCTGTACCACAGGGATCAATCAACAGTGAATGAGAAAGATAGAACCAGTAGGTCTTCGTTCTTTTTTAGCTTAGATAGTTCTAAATTTGTCATTAGATTTTTTTTCTATGGATTTTATTTTTTAAAATCATCAGAATGTCTATGAAGCAATTGAAAATTATATTCTTTAATGCTCTAAGCATGCTGGTCTGTTTTTGAACGGTCTTCATAGCTTCATCTCATTTAGGAAAATACTAAAATGTCTAAACATAGTCTCTACAAATGGATATAATCAAAATAAAATCTTGACAATGCTTCTTTAAAAAATTCTTAGCACGGTAAAACAAATAAATCCCTCTGAAGAACACTCCTCACCTGTTTTAACAAAGAAGATAGCTGATCTTTGGCAGATCTGTGTTCAGTGCTGAGTAGCTGTTAGAAATAAGGCTGTGTGAAATGCTTTTCTGAAATGTGGACCACGTAACTCTCATGCTATCAGAGAATTTTTCTCCAACCTGGTTTCTGGTGTTATTGAAGAATTTGGACCAGTTTTATAAAAGATCTCAGAAGTAGTATAATAAATGACTTACATGTTCTAAGTTACGCTCTACATTCATACCAATGCTTCTGCTTAATCACTGAAGACAGAGAAGTGCAACAGAGGTGCAGAATCAATGTGTACAAGCAGTGAAACCTGACCACTTTGCTTTTTCACATGCCTGACTGATGAGGCTTTGGGTAATTTGGTTTATTTGTAAAAAGAAAACAGCCAGAGTCCAGAACGCTTCTGGGTTTTTCACCTGGGGCAAACAGTGCACTGGCAAATTAATGAGATAGTCCCAGGAGCTGGCCCTCCTCCCTTTCTGCAGGTGCTGCAGTTGAACAGGTAGCCTGGAAACTGCCTCCAGATGGAAGGCAGGGCAGGATGCTCCCCTCTCCCTGCAGCCATGCCTCCCTGGGTGGGATGGAAGAAGGGAGATGGCCAGGGCTGCATGTCCCAGAGCAGAGAGGTGGACTGAAGGAAGTTGAGACTGAGGCAAGAGAAGGAGAAAAGACAGTATCCCAGCACAGTGTGGTGCCCGGTTTGCTTTCCCGGGCTGACCTATTCTCTAATCAGAAATGGATACAGACACACATCGCAGGTCGGATCTAAGAAGCTTACAGTCCACAGATGTCATATAAGGTCCAGTGTAACAGCAAGGCAAGTTTCACCAAAGCTGCAAAAAAAATTAATCAAACCCCATAAAAATGGTCAAACAGAACAGGATATGCTTGTTAAACACAAAGCAGATCTTCAGGTTGTGACACCACATTACAAGCACACTATATTTTCCTGTTATTTGCCACAGAAACCTTTGAAAGCATTTGGAATTTAACCATATAGGTTAAGCAATACTGTCTAGCTGATACCTTCCTGTGACCGGTGCACCAAGGGAGTTCCTGACACTTATTTCCTCTTCTATCATTCCCCTCTCTGATTTCCGTCAGGAATTGCAGTGCAGTTGTTCATGCTGTGCATCTCAGGAGTATTTGCTGACTCCTTATTTTTTTTAATGAGAATATCACAAGCCCCCAGTAAGCCCATTGCATAGATTCACAGAAGCTCTAGATGGAAAGACATAGGTCACCCAGCCTATGCCTTCACTTCTCCTCCCCCTCCTTCCCCGTTTGGCCAGTATGTGATGGTTTCCTACAACATATTTCTTTCCTGTTTGCTGGCCCAGTAATGTCTGACTTATCCACTGCATGAAATAACTGCAGAGAATTAATGATATGCTTTCAGTGAATATACAGCAAACTGCCTACCCAAAACTCAAGCTCCCACACCAGCAGAGACACAACTGAATTAATTTAAAAAGCACACAATACTGTTGCTCAACAGCTCCTTCAATTACTTCTGAAGGCCTTGAGACATTTTCTGTACCTTTCAGAATTTGACTTTCTGAGGATAAGCTTACTTTTGCCCACTGATCCAGTTTGATTTCTAATAATTTCCTGCTACATGTTTTACTCATTTTCATTTACAATTTAGTTACCATGGAAAAAAAAAAAAGAGTCATCTTGGAGTCTGGTTTGAGCTTTTTTTTCCCCCTTCTCCTCAGCTTCTAACAGCAAGCCTGGATGTGTTGTAAGCAAGAGAGCATAAAATATGTCCAAGTAATTAATAACATCTAAGAAAATAGATGTAGGGAGTAGAGTTTCACTTAGAGAAAGTTCTCTTTTGGCATTTTGTTCTAAATATATTTTTTAAAGGTCAACTACTCTTGAAGGACTTTAAAGGTTGAGTAGGAGGATCTCTGTATCTGAGCAAAATAGAATATATCATAAGGTAGTGAAGCAGTGCAACAACATTATGCATGGGAAGTTTGACAGATTACAAGGTCAGTGATCATCATACTTCACCTGCTTCATTTTTGCTCTTACTATTTATGCTCCATATTGCAAAAAATATACAAGTGTTCTTATGTGCTGCTTCACACATAGTCTCACCCCCCCCCCCCCCACAAATTTATTAACTTATAAATTCGTAAAACCAAAACCACCCGTTGGCCCAGTTCACCCCAAAAAGCAACGTTGGTTTTTTTGGGGAAGACCACACCACCCCTCAC
>JANHFX010010392.1:36960-75803 GCA_027560015.1 Chloroceryle amazona | reverse complement strand
AGAAAAGGTTTCATTTTGCTCGGCTCACATAAGGTCCCACCCCCCCCCCCCCAATATATATATATATATATATATATGGAATACCAAAGCCACAGGTTTGACAGGTTTACCCCCAAAGGTACCGTTGGCTTTCTTGAGAGACACCTTACCCTCCCTCAGAGGTACAACAGAACAACTGTAAAATGAGGCAAACTAGTAAACACCTACCTATGTCCTATGTTTTCTTCAAGCTCTCTTCAGTGTAGGTATTATCTGGTCACACCAGAATACACAGATGGCACTGATACCTTTTTTCATGTCCAGCAAAGATGTAGGCAGGACCTTCTTTTGGCCCTAGAGAAGCATTTGTAATGGTTGAGGCAATTTTCATTGCAGCCTTGCTGAAACAAACCCATTAGGGCTGACCTGGAACTGCCTGGAGTTAATGGGGAATTTCCCAGTTTCCTCTCCATCCTTGATGCCTTTCCTGATTCCCACCCCCCTCCACCAGTCTCCTGAATCTACCTCTAAGACAGCATGAGAAAGTCAAAGAAATTAATACCCATCTCATTCTCTCTCATTTCAGCTTGCAGTTCATTTTTGGAGGAAATGAGAAGCAGATAACCCTCTGAACTATAGGATAGACTTGCACAGATGTTGGGGAAGCTTTTCGCAGTCCTGAAACCTGAGGGACTGTACAAGTAGCCTGAAAAACAACCAGAGCACTCTGAAGTGGGCATGCTTCATTCTCCTTGCAATACTGAACAAATATCTGCTTCATCTATGAACCCTTCCTTTAAGCTACATGGCATAAAGCATACACGCAACAAATCAAAATACATGGGGAATAGATGACAAGAGTAGATTGACTAACAGGAGGTTAATGGACCAGTTCCTGGGGTGTCAGGAAAAGGCTCATTCTCAACACTCCTCTCAGGATGCCATGTCTCCCCAGATAAGCAGCTCCATTCATGAACTGGGCACTGGTCTACTTACCAAAATAAGCCATGTCTTCTGCTGTGCCCTTCAAACCTCCAAAGGAGAAAGAGCTGACAGTAAATTAGGTTTGTACCAATAATTTCCCCCAAAAGACTGACAGAAGAATACATATACATTGACTGATCTACCTCTTGGTCTTATTTTCAGTTTGTAGCATTAAATATACAGCTTCGCATGCAGGCTGGTGACAGGTTAAAAAAGTGGCAGTTGCCACAAAGTCTACAAAATACTTTGCTACTTTCAGTGTATCTTCAACGCATCAGAATCTTCCTTCCCAGGCTTGTTTCACTCCACTAACTTAAAGAACATTCAAATCCATCTCTGAAGCTGCCTAACCCTAAACCTGAGAACTGCTACACATTTGTCTGCCTTTGACTGTAAATGTCCTTAATAGGAAAACACATTTGGTGGATTTAGAGGGGTGGCAATGATAACACAGCCACTAGCAGCCTATTTGAGGATGGGAGGGGGAATCCATGAGTCCCTGTAATCACCAGTATTTTCTAATGATATTTTTGAAATTTTTGAAAGTTTACATGGTTTTTCACTTCACAATTTGAAAGTCTCTAAGCCCCAAGTCCATGGCTTGGGATGCTATCATTGTATCCAGTGAGCTAGACTTCCTCCTTTCTCATTAATGCAATCTTTGCATGAAAGGACATGTGCAGTTCAGATTATCATGAATTCAATTTCTTCAACTGTTAACAATAAGCAAGATACATACACTATGTGCAGGCTGTCTTTGCTGACAGTCTTGCCTTTGAAACAACTGAGATGTAGTGTAGGATGACAGACATTGGTTTTTAAATGCTACTGGAAAGAATAACTGAAATTAAACTATTTCCTGAAGATACCCCCTATTCTCTCATTCTCTAAGTAGACAGACTAAACTTTTTGATTTGCACTTTATGTGTTAGGTTGTTTTTTTCTTCAGAGAATCTCCCTGCTATTGACAAGGGCTTTTGAAGCTCATTCAAAACCACAAATATTTGGAAACACAGCCCGTGCTCTACTCATCAAGGCAAGCACTTATGTATAACATCGCTGCTTAACTCAGTAATCTTCCCAACAGACTCCCCTCTTTTCTATAGACGGGAGACCTGGAACAGGCTGCTATTTTTAATACACCATGAAATCAGGACCTGATCTCTCCCCATTATACATATGGTCATTTCTGACACGCATTTTCTTTTTGATGAATTCAATCCATGGTACAGATCTCAAAAGACTAACTGCTGTTAGAGCACAATCGTATCAACTAAGGCTTCCTCCGAGTCATTAAAAGTGTTGGGGTTTTTTTCCTCCTCTCCCCCTTTCTTTGGATAGGGTTTTTTAATTCCTTTCTTTCTTAAACGAAGTGGTGGGTGTAAGGACTAAGTAATCACACTACTAAGTGATGGTAATTGTTCTTATTTTATAAGCCCCCAAATCCTCTTTTTTATATACTAAAACCCACTGAGATCCTCTAAGCACAAATGTACTGGATTAACTTCTATTACGTACCTCAGGAATCTTTAGGCCAGAAGAGGTGACATGAGCTTCCACAAGGAAAGTCTCCAGAAAATAATTTATGGCTATTCACAAGGGGAAACTGCGAAATCTTCCAAAAATGCAAGCATGCCAGCAACTCCTGCTGGGATCAGGAGTATCACTTGCAGCACTGCTGTAACCACTGTTTCACCTCCACACTTGTGAATTCATAAATCTTTCATTATCGCTGGGAATAACTGAATGACACCTGGGAACAGTATTGAAAGAGGATGAAAAAACACCCTAAAGACTCCCACAGTTCCTTAAACCAGATGAATTTGAGAGGAGATTTATCCAAAATATTATGGTCAGGCTCATCTTAAATATACTCATTTTATGTTCAGAGCATTCTTGAAATGAGATAAAAGATAAAGAAGTCCACGCCCTACAGTCAACGAACACAGGATTGGAATAAAAGTGGACTATATATCTCATTAGTGACACCAAGACCCAGGTAGAGAGAAACCATTCTTCTCATATTAAAATATATTTTGACTCTATTTCTAAATAAGAAGAGATAGAACTCAGTAAGTTTCACAAACTAATCTTCATGTTCACTCTGGTGATTTAGTAGATGCATTAACTGCCAAAGATGGTCTTGTACTACTGTGCTGTTTACCGGATTCATGTTTAGGATATTAAACAATTTAGGAACAATAATTCCATTGCATTGTTCAGCCTTCTTTCTATGTAACATCTAAAGCATGCTTTGTGGGAAGAATACACCCAAACTAGTGAGATTATATTTGAAATCTCATCCAGATATCAATCCTATACAATCAGGACAGGCAGCTTTCCTCACTCTTGCAAAAATCTTTGATACATAAATTCCTGTCACTACCTAGCACAATTTATTAAAAATATAATGTATTTCTGTTCTCAGGAATATATGATCAACATACATAGAAAACCTATGGGCATCATAATCTCAGTACCAGCTACCAAATTTTTGGAAAAGAGGGTCCAAAATAAAACTATTTTGCATTTTATGCATTTTGTTTTCAATCTTTAGATCTTGGACCACTTCTAAGATACTCTGCAAAAGTTACTCAAGAAAAGGAAGCCCACAGCCAAGCTTAAATTCACTATATAAATATCTTGTTTTTCCAAGTTAAAAAAAAAAAAAAAGGATGCAAAAATAAGGAAAAAAAAAGAAGATGAAAAAAGACTAATTCATGCTGTCACAGGATTTCCCTGTTATGCTGGGCTGGTAAAAAAAAATTCTTGGACACAAGGTGTTCAGCAAAGCAACCCATCTGTCTCCTTGTGTTTATAAGTTATTTAACTGTTAAATGCACAGAGAGTGTCAAAATCAATATTAATAAAATGATAACAGTGATTGTCATTAATAGCAGAAACATTACCAGACAAAAATATAATCTACATATCTTGAAGCAGATGAAAGATAGGTGCATTTACATTTAAACAATAACAGATGGTGACATTTCAAGTACAAACCCTCATCTCCACATACTTGTAAGCCACTCCATTAAATCCGTGACAGATACTTACTGGAATAAATCCATATGGGGCCTTTATGAATGCCCTGTGTGTGCATTGCTGGTCTTAATTTTTGTCTTTCTTTAGGTCCACTAAGTACCTTTTCTTAAAACTTTGACAGGCAGGCAGAAGCTGGGAAGCTAGCTACCTTTTGTTCTGTCCACCAAACGTCCTTCTAGAAGCAGCACCGATCAAATTCTGTACATCACATGTCCTTCCCATATCATGCTTCTAGCCTAGCTGGGTCACATTGCTTTAGTTTGCTGAGCTAATAGCTTAGGATACATCAATTCAGCCAAACAGTTTTGGGTTGATCACAAGTATTCTCCCAGGGAAAAAAAGAGAATCCATTCCTCTTTTTAAGCTACCTCCCATCTCACATGTTGATACCTCATTTGAGTCATTGCTGCTGATTAAATGTTCAGCTCAAGGTAAAATTTACAATGTACATAATTTTTTTGCCACACTTCACTGCAAATGAGTCAGTAGTTAGGGTATAACTTGTTAGAAAATAAATTCAGTACACTGAGAAGATGGAAGAGATACTTATTAATACACATATTTGTGCTGAGCCTTCAAAGAATTAAAGTGACCTTCAAAGCAAATCATACAGAGCCATGGATGCATTCCTAGGAGTCACAGAACCAAGAATGAAAATTTAGCATCCTTGTGAATTTGACCTACTCTTTCCACTTCAATTTAAATCAGAAATACACTACACAACTCTGTGCTATTAGGTATGAGCTGAGTCCCCAAACAGATCAATTTAAATTTCATTCAAAACAAAGAGTCAGACCATGGTTCTCTGGGAGAAGCAGAAGTCAATGGAAATCCACCCATGAAGAGATAAATTTATAAGTGGAACATTTATGCATAACTTGCCTAATATCTGTAGCATGATACAGACTAATGCCAGTGGATGTGTTTTTTTCGTCAGGGGAGCAATTAGTCAATATTTTGTCAAATATTACAATGATAGGCTTGTTTCAAATCCGACTGTATGTTCTCAGTCGATCAAATCAGTTTCACATTAATCCAGCTCTTCTGTCTTATCCTCAGAGAGGTACAAACTTGTAAACTTCACTAAGTACTTATATTAAAATAACATTTGTAAAGACTTTTTCTTCTGCTTATTTTTTTTAAAAAAAATATTTCCTGGAATCACGTCTTGACTCAGCTAGTACCTCATTGAAGTTTTTGTATAAAAAAATACAACCATTTGTTCTTGAAACTTTTTAAGCTTTTTTTTCTTGAACTGAGCAGGACAGCTGGACCCTAAAGTTTCACGTCTAAGCCATCAGAAAGGTGAAAGTATGATGAAGAGGAGGGTTCATCAGGGTGTGGGGGTCGTGTTTAGAAAGAGATGTGTATCAAGCTAGTATGAGACCTTTTTGCCACCTTAACCTACTGTTTCAGTGGAGGTTGGAAGCACTTTGTATCTTACTGTTTTGAGGTCTAACACTGAAATACATCACAACTGTTTCTCAGAAAGCAGCTGAGATAAGCAATGAGCTGTGGTAACTGTCTCTACCATTTTTACACGAAAAATAGGGAGGAGTTGATGAAGAACTAGTGCATCATGTCTCACATGTTTTCTAAACTTTCCTATAACACAATAATTGCTGTAAAGGAGATTTATTTATTTTTTTACAGGATAGATTCTGTCATGTCAGCTTGATAACATATTTCTCTACAGAATATTTCACATCACTGAGCACTTAGACATCCTTTTACGGTTGATTGGACTGTTTTAACTCTCTTGCCATGAAAGAGGTTGTAGTATTGAGACATCTGCACCCCAAAGGGCAACAGCAGATATCAAAGATTAACACCAGTGATGACTCACAGAGGCTTCCCTCATTACTGTCCTACTAAGCTCTTATTTTAACAAGCTGTTACACTTTCCTCTTTGGCTTGAAGCATCACGAGGAAGCTTGGCCTCAGTGGGGCTGGCAGACAGACCCCTGACCCTCTACCTATGTTCAGATGTCACTTTTGCCCGTGCAGCTGTTCTGCACTCGGAGGGATCAGCTGGATGGAGGGTGACAGACAGGAGACCTATTAGCACCTCCACAGCTCAGACCAGTCTGCTTGATTATATATTCATTGAAATTAATTAATTTTTAATTTCACACTAACCTCAGCTATTATAAATCAAGCCAAGCAGGCCAGGGAAATATTCACTGAAATATGAAACTGTCTGTTGAAGAGGCTCCTGATCACAGGTTCAACTTCATCAATCTGTCACTTGAGAGACAAGAAGGAAGCAAATTACTTTTCACAGAAATTAATAGAAAATACTGCCTTGATTAATTATGCTGTTTCAGAAGGGGTACAAAAGGAAAAAAATATGATACCAGTTATGTGGTCTGTAAGCCTGGGTCTGGTATTCCAGCCCATTGAATGGTTTAATCACATGGAAAATCAAATTTTAAATTATTATTATTTTTAACCTTTTTTTTTTCTTCAATTTAGAGTGGTAAGGCACCTTTTACACAATAAAAGTAATGGCTAGTAATATAAAATATTAACACCCCTGTATCATGAAAGCAATATCTAGGCTCTTCATAGATGCTTCGCTCACTGTCCTCACACTTCCCTGCCATACCTCCAAAGAAAACGAAATAATCTTACTTGGAGATATTGACAGGTTTGAGGAAGATGCCTTTGATATCCTTCTTCCTGCCTTCTGGTGATTTGTTAACATGAAGCAGTTATTTATCCAATGCATGTTTTCATTTCCTCAGAATTAAATCTCATGCAAGATACACCACCTCCTCTCCGCAACAAATCTGGTGCAGTGTGGGGGTTGGGGTTGTTGCCTGCTTTCTAATTTTGAAGTTCAGATTTATCGTGTTGGAAGGGTGAATTCAAACCATGGTTAGAACTCACTGGAGTAAATAGAAGAGTAACTACTTTCATAAACTCAGGACATAAACCCGAATTGATCCAAATATTACCCTTTTAATATTCATATATGGGCACCACTAAGTGATAGTATAAGAAGTATGACTCTGAATATGATGCATTCAGTGTACATGTAAAATATCTCTTAATTTTAGACAGACAAACTGGGGCTGATTCTAGAGATGTCCTATACTATTACTTTCTTCCTGCAATCAACATGCATTTTGCAGTCACATCTACTTATTTAGAATGTCAGTTTGCTGCAAATAAGGTTACTTTCTTTCTTAAGGATAAACTTTGACAGCAAATATCCTTACAAATGTAGGAACTACTACAAGAAGTACTCTACCAAGTAAGACAAGATATCCGCAGAGACTTCCATCCTTACTGGAGACCATCCCTCTAACTGCTTATGCTTGACAGGACTATAGCATCAAATGTTTTGATGCTTCCTCAGAATATTTTCCTAGACTCCAACTACTTGTGGTAAAAGGATTTCCTGAGCCAGAGAAGGTGCTTTTGTATTTTATAGCCTTTGATAGATTTTTTTTCTTCCATCATTTTTTATGCAGTCATTTTTTAAATCCCTGTGTGTTTTCAGAATCCACAGTGTCTCATGGCAATTAGTCCCATAATATAAAGTGCAGTAAGAATGATAAAACAGGTTAAGGTAAGGAAATAACTACAGATGTCCTCTAGAAATACAAGAATAAAACCAGCACCCCATATCCTAACATATTATGCAGCATATATACTAGCGGGTAGTGTAGGAAATGGGATGAGCATAAATCATTTATTGTGATTATTTTCCTTACCCTGTAGTGCACAAACTGTGAGTATTCATTCCTGAGAATCCAAATTGCATGATCTTAAAAACATTAAAATGAGAAAACTTCTAAAAGTCAACGTCTCTATATGGTTGTCCAGCACTCCAGCATGTATACATGGAAAGTATACATATCTATATACACACACACATAGATATATAGATAAGAAACGTGGCAGTTTTACAGCCTTAAACATGGTCTTCCTAGAATAGAAATAGAAAATTCAATGGAAAGGTGGGAATTTTCTCTTTCCCAGGAGCTAATACTCTTACAGCAAGCATTGTTGACTTTAGTATTTAAATTCAGAAATCAATGATATCTTTACTAATGGTACCAATTATACCAATTTAAAAATTCCATACTTTTAAGAATAGCTGTTACCCCTAATTGAATTTTGCTCCCCTTCAACTTTGGACAGAGATGCCTTCAGTAGGAGGATTCAATATTTGAAGCAGGAAATATATTTCTTTCTCAAAACCAGAATGACTTCAAAGCTACTCAGACATATAACAATATAGCTGATTGGAAAATCCTTCACCAAACAATTCTGCTCAAAAGTACTGTTACATCAAGAATGAAAGCCTTTCTCCAAACTGACAAGATGTGTGCATGTGCATACATATCTGGGTGACTGAGAAAGTAAATGACCAATCTATGCTTCAGCATAGAAATCCAAGAATGTCATCCTCAAAATAGGGTCCTTGGAAGCTTCCCATCTGGTATTTCACAAATATTCACTTTCTGAGCGTGTTTAAATCACAGATTCTGATATTTTAACCTATTTCATATTCTACACATACACTAGCCCTATACTGTCAGCTGGAAAAAAACCCCCAACATTATGCTCTCCTGGTAGTATGCACATAAAGAGAGAGTTGAAAGACTGCTCGCAGCTGTATACAAGATTTCAATACCATTATTTTGCTTTGCCACCATTATAAACAGCTCAGTGCATGTCACAGCCATGCCAGTTATGTATGTGTATGCTCCATGCACATAAATACATGCACAACACTCAAGATATATACAAACTGCTAAAAAGCTCTGCTCTGAAACACACACGTACTGGCAAATACTTCAAGAACCCTCCTGGCTGCAAACAAGCTCCCATGAGAAGCAGGATTATAGAAGATCAGTGAGCTGGGACCCATTTAAGCATCACATTTCATCACTGAACACTTAGATTTATCTACATGACAATTCTCTGGTGAATTCACTAGAAACAACAAAAAACCCAAACAACCAATCAACCCACCAACCCAAAAAACAAACCCCAAACCCTTTTTAAGTATCATCTCTGTAAGTACTTTGTGTTACATGGTCTGACTTTTATGTTCAACTTTATTTTGTTTGGTTCCATTTCCTCTTGAATGACTGATTTTTCTTTGTACAAAATACCTAATGATGAACATAGAAAGGTTAAAGATAAAAGCTACAGGAATGAAAGAGTAATGTAAACACTATGGTTTCTTAGGAGTAACTATGAACTCACCATTAGGACAAGAGGAGATTATTTCATATCAGAATATAGATGTCCACTTATGTGAAGGAGAAGGGGAAATAAAAATATTTATTCTTATATTATTTCTTATCAAAGTAGTCTAAGGTACCGTCACCTCCAGAATGCTTTCCTGGTAAAGCCCAGCTGTTTTGAGTGGTGGGGGTTGTTTTTTAAAACAATTGTCCACAATTAGTCTTTTCATCTCTAGATTTTTCAAGTGTAGTGGCCTGTAGAACACAGTAGTTGAATTAATCATAACACCATAGAATCATTTCAGTTGGTAAAGACCTTTAAGAAATAATACCTTTGATTTGAAACTTAACCTTCAAAACCAATGTCCAATTAAAGTCTGCAAAAACACAAACTATGAGACCCTTCACTAAATGTTATCTTATTTTGTAGAATATTAATTGGCAATAGCACACATTACATTCATACATCATTTACAGACCAAAGAGAAGCAACGTCTCTTACATAAGTCACCAGGCAGATGAACTCTGAAAGTTAAATGTATTAACTGACCTCGAGGAAAGCCATTTCAGGAACAGTCAAGTCAGCTTGCTTCTGCTGCAAAGGGGCTTTCTCATATGATCTCATCCATAGTGATACCACATTTATTCTCATTCATTCCACAGGAGAAAAAAAAATAAAAATAAAAAATCAAATTCTCACTTCTGATTCATTTCATGCTAGATGTGCTTCTCCCCTGAGGGGTTTAAACACACATTATGAGCTTGGTCTACTAATCATTCAAAGCAAAATTCTGACTTAAGCCCACAAGAGCTTTGTCTGCATAAGGACCACAGGTTTGGCCTCTTGTGAATACTTTCACTTAATACTGAAAGGCTTCATTGTTTACTATATAACCAGAACATGCATATGTGCTTATAAATGGGAGGCATTTATCATTCTCAAGCAGTGATGAGGTGGCCATGGTTCATGAAGCAAGCAGAGAGAAATCTCTCAAGAAATCTGTGTTGTGCTTCTCACTGGGTGACAGATTTATGTGACTAAGCAACTGCACCTTCTCCTATTTTAAGACTCTATTTGTAAACCATAGATGATATTCTATTATACTGCAGAGTGCTTTTAGATTAATGAATTAAATTCCCTGATTGATCATTAAACAAAGAGACTTGTTCACAAATATAATCAGTAGCAGCACAATGAAATATGAATGATACACTATTCAGTGAGCAGGAAATCTCAATTATTTAACAGAACTAAAGTATTTCCCTAAGATCAAATTGTGTTTCAGTCCACCTTGATGTTTGTAGAAATTTATTTGTTTGAGTCAAGTTTTGTGGCCCTTATATGGAATGTAAATTTTACCAAATAGAGAAAGAAAATAAAACAATTCTATAGATAACTTGAGCTCTTACAGGGACATCTATAGAGGATACATTCCTCTCATGACCCTTTTGGGGCACAGTAAGCCCCCTCCTCTGAGTGGCCATGTACCTCAAGTCCCCTGAGTTTACAGAGGTTTTTTCTTCATTAACATCTGTACAGTGTGATTGCTGCCTTCCCCTTCCAGTGGGGCACACTGGTATCATCACAGTCCTCAATCCCCTCCCCAGCACAGAGCTCCAGTGTGCCTGGGAGCAAGGCAAGCCCAGTGAAGGACAGCGCAGGAGATCAGCAGGTCAAAAAAAGAGCTCCTGAAACTAGGAAGTGACTTCTGTAGTGTGCACTTCTGAACTGCTAAGCAGGCAAACTTCAGTCCGGTCTGAAAACCAGCTAAGATTGCTTCTATACCAGGAAGGACCTGCAATTTGAACACTGTCATAAGCTGCACTACTGTAATCTTTTTAACACACTTTAAACAAAAATGGCACATGTCAGAGAGTAATAGTCAGAACTATGCTTGGAGAGACATCTTCTCCTAAAAAAGACCCTGGGGCTATCTTTACCAGAAATGCTAGAAGCAATGATTTTCCTAAATGAAGAGGATAAGCTGTGCCAAGCCAGCTCCTGAGCATCGTTTGAATCCAGATGCTAAGAAAAGGTCACGGCAACAGTCAAGAAAAACCATGCAGTACTGGTGAGCTGCACAACCACAGGGCAATGAAGAAAGAAAAGTAGGTCATGAAAGAAAGTCATGGAGGAGCTTTCAGGAGAATCCAGAAAATCGACCCTGAGGCAAAAGTGGGAATTCTAGTGCTGAGCAGGAGCAGTAGTTGGTGCATTACAGGAGCAGGGCACTCACAACAGGCTGGAGCCATCATCTTCAGCTGCACTGTGACTCGCAATGGCTGTATTTATGTGAAGTGTTAGCCCTCATTTTTACCCCTTCCAAAAAGGGATGAAATCCTGGATAAAATTTGCTTGCACTACACCATGGTGATAGGAAAAGAAGTCCCTTTCACCCGTGCAACCAGCAGTCCCGGGGATGTGATTTTCCAGGTTTGCCTCACCACAGGTGCCATCAACCCATCTCCCCAGAGGTTCATGGGGCAGCTTTGTGCCTTCTGCCAACTCAGACGTGCCAGAGAAAAAAAAAGAGAAAGAGCAAACAAGAGACTGCAACTTCAAAAGCTCTCAAAACAAACACATAATATTTGCAAACAAAGCTGAGATGATCTGAACTATGAAGTATTCAGAAAAGCCACCCATGTGGATCGTAATGATTTACTGCATTATTTGAATAATTATTTTTAAGCGGTGCTCTGTAATGGACCGTGAGCTTTCCTCAGGGTAAACCAGACTAAAACAGCTGTTAAAAAAGTAACCAAATTACAGTTCCAATTAAGCCTGGCAAACAAACATATTTTTGGCTACAGACACTAGAGCTGCTGAGAGGCTTAAATACACTGATACATGCTTTCTGCATCAAGTTTTGATTCTTTTTACTGGATGTGCCTTGACAGTTAAGGCTTTAAAATAGATTTTTAAAACAGACCTCCCACGTTGAAGTGTGTTAATTATTATTTATGCCAAAGTTTGTCTATCTTCATCAATTCAGTTAAAAATCACATCAATTTTGTTTTGCATTAGTACCGTGTGGGTTTAGACAAAATGTGCAACAGTTATTAGCTGCTTTTTAATATGTCTTGCTTTCTGTGAAATTCTATTGCAAATTTTGTTACTTGGCATTACAGAGAGGGAAATATATTATGTGGCAGCAGTGGCATGCGAGCCAAATACATCCCCTGGTCTCTCTAAGCTTAGTTCATACAGACTGCCTGCCCCAGCATGGGGTCATCTAACCTGATCCAGCAGCTTCTGTTCAGGTTAAGATGGAGCATCCCATGCTGGGACAAGTAGCCTCTTCAGGGTTCACCCCCGTGGTTTCCATATGTTTTCAAATAAATCTCCCTTGTCCTGTATTTTATAAATTGATCTCTCAAGACATGCAGAGTAAGTAAAGACTGGACATTCAGTGCTTCTCTTTGAGGGATGTTTATACACATATCTGTCCGGAGATATATGTATAGGTATGATAGAGAGAAAATATAGATCAAAACAAAAAGACAGGGAAAAAGACAGTTTTTCTTTTAAGGCATTGAAAATACTTGTTTGAATGAGAAGAGCAGACCGAAAGCCCTCAGGCATGATGGAAGTCGAGTCCTGAGAATGTAGCAAGTTATGGAAATTTCTAAATTATAGGGAACAATCATGACAGTTGCAAAACGTTTCAATACATTGCTAATTGAAGCATTTTTCCTGCACATAGCTATAATGAAACTGTGATCACAAGGACTCTGTAAAATACAAACCCAAAAGCAATAAAAACAAAGCCTTCAGGTTACTGTAATGCTTCTGTAACAAGATGTGTGGGCAACTGGTTGGTTTTTTTTCTAACTGATAATAAATACTTATTTCTTAAAAAGCCTTGACGTACAAACATTCCATTAAGTTTCTTACAAATGCAGAATACATCAAGCTGATAGAATTGGACCCTGAATAATGAGAGTTGTAAAAATACCCATGTGTACATAGCAATCTGCATCCTAACCTACATTTCAGATGGACCAAATTACATTCACAAACACACAACTATTGCAAATATTCTTTTTGTAAGACACTATTTTTAGATTAGATACTTTTTAAAGAATCTCTTTCCGTACTTGTTTATTAAATTGAACATTTAAAAGTTGGATTCTGTCTACTAGTAAAATCACATGGCTAATTGCTTTGGTTCTCTAACTAGATAACGTGCTTAAATTAGTATCACACAAATATTACATACTTCATTGAAAGTTTTTAAGTTCATGGTGATTTTAGTTATAGAGGTTGAAATTTAAAAGAATATCACTTCACTACTATTACTAGCACACCAACTGTCTTGTCTTTTAAATTACAATATAATAAAAAGTGGTTTTGAATGGCAGACAGACGTAAAGATCGTCACTGCATAAACTGATTCTTTCCTAATTTTGCAAATTGCAGAATCTGATTCATAAGGCATTTCACAAATATGAGAACTGTATTCACTGATTTATTGTACTGCTTTCCATAACTGTAGAGTGGCATGTTCCTATTTAAGGGGAAAAGCATTTTATCAAAAAGCCACATGTTCTCATCTGTCTAAGAATTTCTCACTGTTTGAAATGCTTGGCTTGCTCCCATCAAATCAATGCAACTGATTCCAGAGAGGGCATAACCAACGCCTATATGCAGTTAGAGACTTTGCATGTAAAACTGTAAAGACAAAAGAAAAAATATACTCTACCAAGCAACAATTTCCCCCTATCCCACCTTTAGAGAAGGTGAACGTGAGCTTTGCTGATGAGGAAAGCATTCCTCCTCATTCGGGCAACTGCCGTTTTCAGCTGACAGACTCCAGCATGCCATCATCTGTCTCTGTCACAGGTTCCACTGACTCCTACTGAGAGCCAGCACTGAGCATCAATCCTCAGCCAAAAAGCCTGCCAGCTATTTGAGATGGGAAAGCTGGATTTTTCTAGTCACCCACTCACTCTTACTGAAACAGGAACATAGTAGACATGGATAAAAAAAGTAGCCTGTGCAAAGGTCTGCAAGTCCATCACAGCATGAGAAGGTGAAGTAAAAAGTTATGTCAACAACAACAAAGAAAATATTAATGCTTTGATGTTATGAATAGCTGCTGATACAGAAGGTGAGGCATGCTGCATGCATTGTGGCCCCTCCTGCCTTCTCTGCACATGTCGCCTCTCCTCAGGGAAAAGTAGCCACAGAGCCACCGGTCATTTTACTGGCTTCTCTTCAGTTGAACTCCTCCAGAACAAGAAAGACTCTATTTTTTTGAAAACATTTTATTAGAAGCTATGAAAGCCTTGCAAGCATGCTCTTGATGACTCTCCAATGGGACTCTAAATAATGTTTTACACCTCTATCAATAGCTGCCTTCAGTAACTTCTTCTCTTTTTTCAATCTCTATTTAAAAAACAAAAACAAAACAACAACAAAAAAATCACAATCATCACACCTCTTCATGTTTTCAGATTGACATAAAGGAAATTCCTAATGGGACCTGGAGCAAATGATTTTGCTTGCATCCAAGAGTTTTCAGTATGATTCTGTTTACATCCAAGAGTCTTCTGTATGTAACAGTCAAGTTATAAGAAAGAAAATACTTTTTTTTTTCCCCAACTACAAACCTCCTCAGATTACCAAAGGACATGACTATTATGCAAAAATAGTGTTTCTAAATTGGTTGCAGGAACAGTATGCAATGTTGTATTTATTCTTTTGTTTGTTTTTAAATCAACCTTTGGATACAACCAGATTTTCAACCATGGAAAGTCAACAAAACACATCATCAAGCACCACAAAACAAGTTGCAATGCCCTGAATCATATTTACAATCTGTAATAAAAGACCAAAAGCCACAACTGTATCAAAACACATAATCTCTAAGATATCAAAAGCATTTCCAAAGTCCTAGCTCACAGCAATAACAAAGATTTTTTTTCCCAGAGTCTCCCGGATTACTCTATAAAATCAGAACTATCCCACAGTACATAAACTCATGTTCACGTGTGTTTAGGCAGGGATACTGGGAATCTGACCAACTGATTCAGGGAAAAATCCCCTTCCTACCCTCAAACCACAAATCTAGGAAAAAAATTAATGTAGAAGGCAGAAGCAGAGCATGGTGTCCAAGTTACCTAACTAAAGTCAACTTGGAGCAGCATCAGTATCCTTGAGCTACATCTGACTGCTTGCCATAGCCAATCAATACTTCAGAGGAAAATGAAAGATGTAACAATTCAAAAGTCAAATTACAGTGGAAAATATTATTCCGCTATCATTTTGAAAGCATTATAACCTGGGACTTTTTCCTCTAGTTTTCTCTAAACAGAAACTACTTACATCACCACATATGTACTCATGAATGTAATAAATAAATACAATATATAATATTACACTCATGAGTAATGTATTACAGTATTTTCTGTCATACATAAAGAAGCAAACACCTGTAGATTGGACAATTTCTTCATCCTGAAGGATGTGCAATCTGTGGAAGCAATCTGTGGAAGCTGGGGATCTGATGGTAACATGCAAGTGTGAGGTAACTGCTTCACTGCTGTGATTGCAAGATAGACAAGAAAGTTTCCCAACAAATGGATAAATGGCAGGCTATTATGACAATCCCTGATTAGAAGATAATTTGGGATAGGTGGCATGCCTGGGTTTTATGGCAGTAATTTAAACACGCTGGCCCTAGAAAATAATTATTGCACAGAAAAACAATGTATTCAAGTCCAAAGAAGCCCTTAATCCATATTTAAATAAGCTTTATACTAACCAGACTTGTGCCTGAACATCTGCTTTAACAACAGGATTTGGTTGGTTTTTTTTTTTGTGTGTGTGTTTTTCAATTAAGACTAATATTTAACTTTTGGGGGGAACAGCAGAGCCTACTTGTTCAGGAAAGAGATTAAGAATTAAAAGGTTAGGTTGTTATCATGCTGCAGATGCGAATCATAAATAAAATTAGAAATCAGATTGCGTGAAAACTAATGCAATCCATATTGCAAGCGCATTTCAGATTCACTGTGGATTAGCAAGGATCAGGATTGTGGCTGCAGTGGGAGGGTGAACAAGGACTAACTCCTACTCAGCCTGAAAACCTCTGTTACCCTCTTCCTCCAGCCCTCTCAGGGCTTCATCATCTCATACCCTGTCATCACTGCTGGAAGCAAGTGGCTAGAGAGGGCAGAGACCTGCAGGGCTCAGGACTTGCCCTGCCACAGCCCGGCTCCACACACACCTCCCCTCAGGCCACAGCAGCTGTTTGCACATGGACATGGCATGAAGCAGCTGTTCCCAAAGGATGTGGATTGTAAACTGCACCTCTGAATCATACTTACAAAGCGAAACTATATATATACACACATGATCACTGGCAAGTGCTTTATCTAATGTCCCTCTACTAAGTACTCTGCAGAGCAGAGCTAAATCTACAGGACAGAAGACTCTTTGAATCACAGTACCGGGAAAGAAAAGTCCCCTAAGTTCAGGAGATGATGCAGCTCTTTTCTGAAACACTACTAGGTACATACTCAGAGCTCTTGAAAATTCAGGGATATGAAGAAACATCAAGGAAACATTCTTAAAATACTGTCTGGAAAAGAAGACTATTTACATGTTGTCCTTCCTCAGAGGTGAAGGCTGTTGAGAAAATAATAAATCTTTTCCAGACTAGACAGTGCTTATTCACACACAAGAGATGTGTCTCCATTTACTGTAGTTCAGATCAGCTTTAAATCTTTAGGTGTAACACACTCACTATTACAATTTTATTATCATTATTTGCAGACCAATTCCATGCAAGACCTGCCATATATCCAAACATAGACTTGAAACAGTCAGCACAATTTCCACACACCCCCCATAAAAAAAAACAAACAACCTTGCCCATCCTTTTTAACAGTTCAGCATAGAGCAAACTTTCACAGATATACTCATGTTCCTTTAAAGACAACATTAAATCATATAGATGTCTGAACTCAAATCAAAATCCGTCCCTTTCTTATGAGTCTCTTAACTTTTTTTTTTTAAGATTACTAAGTGGGGCATTTTGGTTTCAGTGGAACAATTACATAGGCATATTTTACTTACCATGGTAAATGTATCCCTCCATTATTCTCTCCTCTTGTTATCTTTTCTGTTCTGACCCTTTTAAAAAAAAGTGGGGTTAGCTTGCTTTCTTCCACTACCTCCTGTGGTTAGAGGGAAAATACAAAAGCCATGGATTCCCTTTATACTGGTAATTTCACTGACAGTTCATCCCTTCAAACAGTATGAGAAACAAGACCATCACTGTTTATTAAATGTCACGCACAAGTAGCAATTATATGTCCAATTCCATCTCCCCTTTTAACAAATACATATTTGCATAGCCCTGAGGTGAAAGCTCTGGACACGGCATCTTCACAATCAAAGAAGTCGGAGACATACACTGTATAAAAATGGCAGTTTAATGAACAGTCTATTAATTTATGAAACAGAAGGTGCATTAGATGTGGTTAACAGATTTCTGAATAACTTATGCTAATATGTCTTGCTGCCTAGCCAACTCTTTCTTTTTTTTTCAGGATGAACACAAGTTTTACAGCTGGAACAGTGATCTCATGTTCATGGTTAATACACCTTGACTTCACTTCAAGTCACAATCCCTCAACCCTGCTTTAGTTTTCCTTATTATTCTTTTGGGAGCAAAACCTGGAAATTCCTAGAACAGACTTGAAGAGCAGCTTGTTAAAATAACTGCCTATACCTGTCATCTCAGTATTAGGATCGCATTACCAAAGTAAGAAAAAATTCTGTTAGACCTTCCAAGACCTCAAGTTGTTTTGTAATCTAAAGAAGCACATTAGAGCAGCTGGATATGCCCCGTTACACTGGAACTACACACTACTAAGTGATTAGCTTATATATCCTTATTTAATAATAATAAGGACTACGTTGTGTCATTCGTTACGAAAGCAAAGGAAAAATTCTTATTTACTATATCCTACAGCCTCCTACTATTAATGTGACTTTAAAAAATGCTACAGAATACATTCATAAATAAAACAATTCTGTATGTGCATACCTAAATCTCAGTATTACCTCGTACAGAGATTAAGGGACGGTTCAGGTTAGTTCAAATCTACGAGTGAACTCTGTATAAGGCTGCAAAACACCAAAGAATGTGTTCAATATTTGACTTTCATATGTTTGCCAAACTTTATGTCTTTTCTTACTTCAGCTGGGTAGCAGATGACCATTTCAACATATTTCACTGCTTTATAATCACCACCATAGAGATTTGACCCCCCCCCCCCAAAGAGAATTAAAGATGTCTTTTTTTTTTTTTTTATCTTCGTTAAACAATTTTGTCTCCATTCTCATTATATAGAGAGGGGAACAAAAGGTGATGTTTTCTTAGAAGTAAGTACATTGAGGGTTTCTGGTCACTTGTTTAGCAGTGTTTTTTAGAGTTAAGAGTTGAACACATAATTTCTTCTGTTCATCTTCCATTAAAAATTTCTGCCAAATCATATTGAAAACAGTCTATGTATTTTTTTTTTTTCCTAGAACTAAGTGTTGTGAAAAATGGTTCCTCCAAATTGAAGGACAAATTAATTCTTCCTACAATTTATAAATCCTGATTACCACTTTACTCCTACATGTAAACTGACCACTACAGCTTAGGCTGAGCACAGTAAATGACTCCTTCCATTAATTTTCATGCTATTCACGTGCTCAGAATTTGAGGATGTGTAGAAAGGCACTGTGATTTCGGTGAATTCTTAAATATTGTGAAACGTATACGAACGCAGGTATTAGACATCCCCTCTAACAATGCATGGCATTTGGGTTGAAAATTTTGAAGCAACAGTTCTAAGAAACTAATACACTTTTACAGCACAAAATGTGGCCTAGCCAGGGCTATGAAAAAACTGGACATTTTTAAAGCTCACAACCCTTTTCTATCACTTAATCACCATTGTTAATAGTAATTAAAAAATCTTTAAAAATAACTATAAAAGAAGTATCATTAGACAAGTTATGATTCAAAAAAAGCATATACAGATTGTAAATACCAATGGCAAGTAAAAATACATTATTTCAACCATTTTGTTGAGGAGAACTGTCCTGTATCACTTCTACAGTTATTCAGGCTTGGCACAGTGTCAGCTTTTACCATATGGCTTTTTCTTCCCTTGTTGAAAGTGAATCTTTCTGTCACAGAGCAGCTGTTCTAAATTATCACATCAAATTTTAACCTTACAGTAGACAACCACTGAACCACAGATTCATGACAGTGAAATAGTTTGCCTCCTTGACCTATGAAAGATTTGTCATTGCTTAGGTCTATTTCTGCCTTAACACAATAGATACACCAATTGTCAAGGTATCCAATGCAGGCAAGTAATTGAAGCTGAAGCTGCAAATTCTAGACAATGAACTTCTCTCCTCTCCCTTAAAAGACCATGTGAAGTCCAAGCTATTATGTATCTGTTGTGCTATTATCAAGAATAAAACTGCAATTTCAAATACAAAGAAAACGAGACATTACAAATGCAAGCCCTCTTCTTCACTTTGTAAGCCAAAGAAACAGTTCTGATACTTCTCCTGCAGCCTAAGTATTTCAATAAAGTCTGATATCAATTGCTGGTTATTTAGATGTCTGCCAACAGCATGTTTTGACAACACCTTGTGCTTCACACTGAGGAGCAGCAGACAAACAGAAGATTCTTGTTGTCTTGTACTCATCTTTCAAGATGGTTCTTACTTTAAGAGCATTTTTGTTGAACAGTATCAAAACTTCCAGCTCTCACTACAATTGCTCTCTATTAAAGTCTAGTACCAGCTGTCACTTGTAATGCAAACCCCTGTTAACCTTTATAAGTTCCACTCTGGAACTAATAAGGGATTGTCAAACAGCTCTATACACAGCCACAACTGGCAGAGAAACCAATGGAAAAAGCGTGTGTTCAATGAATTCACACTGACAATACAATCTTTGTGCAGCTCTGAGCTAAGCTGATATTGGAAGTCACCAAAGACAGTACAAGGAAAACATGTTCAGGATGATACTATTAATTTAGTTTTTAATCTTTTGAAAGCCTCCAAAGAAGCAAAGCCATTAAAATGAAAAGGTTAAGGAAATGCCAGCAAGATCCCTTAGGATTCTCTGTGATAGACATCTATAAGATATTTGCAGTAAAATCCTGGTAAAAAAAAAAATAAAAAATCTACAGCAGTAGCCTTGAACAGAAAAGTTTCAGAGAACTAAGGTGAAAACTTCTATCTTAAAAAGAGGAAACAAATGTCTCGCACATACTTGTTAAACTGCAGAGTCTGAGTGAACACTCCATATATTCCACTACTTCAGGAGGGTGTTATTTTCTTTTGGAGTCTGTGGGGCTGTCTTTTTGTTTCTTGAAAAGCAGGTGACAGGTACAAGGAAGAAATTGCCAAAATACACACAATAGGACACAGCAAACGCCACCTCTAAACTGGTCAGAGAGCTGGATAAACCAAACATACAGTGAAACTGCATTATGCTGCATTTTGTAAGTCATTAACATTTCTGCAAGTATTTCATTCTCTGAGTGAACTTTTCCATTTCCCAGCTAGTCTGAAATACAAAAATTGAATTCTGAATTACCTAATCATGTCACACGTTAACACTGTAGCACTGAACAGTGTGGAGAAAACTATTAGTAACCTTTTTTAAGAAGCACTAACACTAGGTTCCTAATCAATGAGCATTAATAAATGCATAGAAATAGTTATAATCATGTTTTTGTTTAAATACTTCTACCACAATTTCCAAGAAATTTAGTAAAGATACTTCTTGAGTAACTACAGAGCACTGAAACAACAATTCTCTAACTTGGGAACTGTATAGCATCATATCAAAAAGATCTCTTTTCTAGTAATTCCAGAACACTTCTTAATTTTTCCTTCTTTAGGACATGTGACAAATGTACTCACAAATTATAAGATTGTGTCTAAGAAATTTTTGTAGCAGTTAGAAAATGTTACATAAAGAATTGGCTGTGATCTTTCTGAAGTATTCAGTGCAACATGATTTTTCACAGGAGAAAAATTATCTGGATATCTCTGACATAGCTTTCATAAGAATTAAATAAGTTCAAAGCAGGAAGGTAACTCCTTCATTGTGTGCTGTTTATGCACTTACAGAATATAAAGTGGATAAAAACAATTAATATTTTACAAATAAAGTGATTCATAATTCATAGCCGCTGTCATTTGAACTTGCTAGCTTGAAAGATTGAGTGCCTTTAAAAAAAAATATTTCTCTCGCTTTTTAAAATCAAATCAATACTTCAAAGGGAAAAAATACACCTTGAACCTCTGCTTTACAATATAATTATTTTTTTAATATTTCATATAAAAAGAAACTCTCTTAATAGTTCCATTATTAATGATATCATTTCCTATTATAATTTCCTACATTTATTCAAGATAATTGTTCTTATACAGAGCACAAGAGTAAAAACACACACTTCTGTGTTGTAAGCAACATGTTAGAGCCACTTGGCTATTTCCAAGGGAAAATATTATCATCCTTGCAGTTGCAGCAAGCATGTGTGCCTTCTCTCTGGTTTCACTTGCACAAAGTTGAGTAGTTCTTCACAGACCCTTCTTCTCTTTATATATAAAGTTATCTTTTCTCTACAGGTATAAGCCAGTAAAAAGTATATTTACTTATGCAGAGCCAAAATAGTTATGTAAAGCATAGGAAAAAAAAAGAAAGAAAACTAGAAAAATATTTTTCATCTTTAGTATTAATGGTGGTTTACATATTTTTATCTTAAGTATAGCATTCACTCTGCTGAAAGAGCTAACCAGTGTATGTGATGGTTCAGATTTAGCAGCCACAGATGGCATTCCTTTCATATCTCCATAAACTCAGAGAGAGAAATATGATTTAGGATATGCTCACTATACAACCTGAAGCACCGAATAATTTAGTGTTAGGGGAAATTTTTTGAAGTCATTTTTGCAATAACCAGGCACACTGGCTGAACTTCACCTCTCCTTCCTTTACCTCTTACTCCCTCTTCTTCCATTTGATCCACCTGATTAATAGCTAAAATTAAATACATAAGGAAGGACTGTTGGATTACATTCTCTTTTTCCTTCTGGCTTTGTTGTAGAAAACATGTCAGTCACTTCTTGTTAAAACTTACAATTTTATTACATAGTAATACATAGCAAATTTACAGTTCAGACTTACTCATTTTCAGCAACTACAATTTAGAACTATACCTTGAAATGATAGCACATAGAAAATGGAATTCTGTGCTTTTTGAGTCATTCTGTTCAGGCACACTAACTTAATTTTCTGTTTGACAGCTGGAGCCACAAAGCTTGCATTTGGTCTAAAGGGTCACCTGTTGGAAGCATTCAAAAGAACATTCAAGCTCATTCATACTCCCACATTGCTAATTAATTGTCCACTGCATGTTTACTAATTAAGTGTATTATCATGACAAACACTGTTCTCCATGTCCAGCTAGCTTTTCTGAAGTGCGTGAAATAAACCAACAACAGAATAGACACATTCAGGATGGAAAAGATTTATTAGTCCAAGTCTGCCAGTGCAGGACTTCCTTTATCGTCTGGTTACTGCAGTTTTAAAAAATAGCTCCTGAAATGAGGGTTCCATTGTATCTCCAAGGAGGCTTCTAGAGCATTACAGAACTAAAAACATTTCCTCTAACATTTATCCTACATTTTCCCATTTATTTTGATACTGTTTCCCCAACTTATCAACCTTCACATCATGAGATCTGTTTCCCCTCCACAGTGTTCAAAACAAAACTGAGCCTAGCTTTGAGGGTTGGACTAGATGACCTTTAAAGGTCCTTTCCAACACAAAACATGCTAAGATTCTAGATTCTCCACCTAAGAATCACTCACTGAGCAGGTGATGTGAATGCTCCTTTTTCTTTTATTGATCTTTGGGTTGTTCCAAACACTATGCACTGTATAATCTCCCGGTGTACTTGCAACTTAGAGTGCACACAAGCCCTTTTCACAAAAATCATATTGTTTACTTTGAGTATTTACACAGATAGTCAAAGAGATGAGGTATGAAGCAATTAGCCTATCCTACAAATAAGAAAGCACTACTAGAGAGGGAGAGTTGGAAAAATAGGTATTAGAGATGAGATATTAGTAATGAGAATGAGAGACCTTGAAAATTGTTAATACAGAAGCTGAAAAGGGAGCAGTTATTATTTTTTCACTATACAAGGACATAGAAAAGCTGATCCACCTGACTTAAACAGAAGGCTTAAACACGGCAAGGGGTTTCCTCGCACAAGACAAGTTGTGACATTCATTGCCATAAAATCTTAGAGAGACTAAAACTGTGAGTCAAAACATAGAGAAATTAACAGGTGACAGCTCACCAATTCCTATTATACATAGTCTTTCTTACAAGATCGATCATAATTCTTAAAAAGTCAACAGTAGATTGGCAGAATCTGAAAGGTATACCCAGTAAAGCAATCCTTTATACAGTTTCTTAACTATTTCCTTAGGAATATGCTGTTAGCCACTGTCAGAGAAGGCAGCCAAACCTCTGATCTGATCTGATCTGATCTACTATGGCTGTGTGATGAGCAACAAATGGAAAATACAGGTTGTCCTTGTTGACTGGGGAATAGGCTGGAAACTACCAGAAGGTATTAGACTTTCTGTGCAATTCTAGCCAGTTAGTTCTTTTCCCCAACTGAAACAAAGTAAACACACTAATTCTAAGAGAGAAGATGCTACAAAGATGTAGTATGGCCAAAATGGCATGAAGACATAATTTAGAAAAGATATTCTGAGGAAGAAGTCCCATTCAACCATGAAATATTACAATAAGATTAAATAGACAGGATCACTATGATGCAAGTGCTGACAGGGCAGTTCAGTGGATGACACATACCTTACTTAGTTATCTAACATACATATTAGCGGGGGGGGGGGAAGAAAAGGCTTTTACAACATGTTCCCCAACACATCTTATCTTATACAACCCAATCTCTCAAAAATACTGACCAAGTGCAAAAGTCTTTGATAGAGGAGGTGTTAAATCTTAAGCTAAGTATACCACAGACCAGAATTCCTCAACGTGAGACACACAGTTTACTGTTAAAAAAATCATTTCTCCACACACACGCAATAATGAGGACAAGATTGATCACAGCAAAATTGGTCCTAGTTCTGTAACTGACTGACAGGTTGGCGTTGTACTGGTGTACATGTAAAATGCTTGTAAGTTGGTGAGACCCAGAACAGAACCACAATCTTTCCAACAAGAAGCAATGCGCAGAATAAAGCCAGTAGTCTCATCCTGGCTTTTCAGAGCTTAGATACAAATACGTTATAAAAACACATATGTTTTTATATGTACACCAATAAAAAATGGCTTGAGCCTCGTGTCAACTTTTCCTGGTTATGCAGAGAAAGAGAAGCGGTGATGAAAAAGTTACACTTTGTGCTATTTGGGGGCATGGCTGTGCCTTAATGTTTTTCCAAGTACCAAGAAAAGATGTTGTGAATGAGATTTAAGTACCATTATGGGTCTTCATTTTAATCATCAGCAGTCATCTCCTGCTTATAAAAAATTACATTGTTTCCAAAAATGATGTTATGGAATCCAACAAACAAAATCAAAACCAGTCTGAATGTAGGATCAAGCAGTAACAGACACTAAGTCGGTGAATGTTTTCAACTACTGAGAGGACAATAATTTCTATTACTTATTACTCTTTCAAACTTCAACTGAGCAACTTGTTTTCCTAAATTATGCCTTCATTCCAGCCCATGTTTTTAACACCCTTTCAGTTTTTCAGACTCTACGACCCTGACTCTACCACCCTTCTGTTGACAAAAAAAAAAAGATTAAAAAACCCTCCAACCAACACCCTAAAAGAAGGAGCAAGAGAAGGAGAGAAGGAAAAAGAAAATGAAAGGTGCAGGAGCAGCCTTGAGTCCGAGGTCAAACCTACTCTTCTTCTTCTGAGCTTTCCAACTCCTGCTGAGTTACCGATGCCGACAAATGGGAGGTTTTGAATTACAGACTGCTTTTAGAGTGCCACTTCAATCACATCACACTGAAAATATTTGATAAATATGACTTCCAATAAAAGTTAGTAGAACATTATATGCTAAATCACAATAAACTAGAAGGACCTGTCACTGTTGTTAATGGTTTCATCATATATCACTCCCTTGATCAACAGTTGGTGAGGAAGTAAAAAAAAAAAAAACTTTGGGAAAAAATAATACCAAACAATCAAGAAAGAAAAAAATAGCCCTATGGTCTGATTTTATGCAGTCCAAATCACATATGATATATTCACATATGGATGTGAATTCAGACCTAATCTCTACAGAACTCAGCAGAAGCTGCCTTGACTACCCTAAGCATTTGGGAATCTGTTTTTAATAAAACAATTTATTTTATTATACTTTATTTAGCTCAACTTTTGCTCAATTGTAGCTGATGCTTTCCGGAGTGATTGTCTTTTTGTGCTCATGTGTAACTGAAATCCTAAACCTACAGCTTTCAACCATTTCCAAGGACACAGCCTCTATAGTAAGCAAGACTATATACATTGGTTAAGAGAGTATCACTAACATTTAGCATTTTTAAGTGTAGTGCAGGAGGCCCCAGATGAAGCATTTCTGAATAATAAAAAAACCTCCATGGGATTCAGCTCTTAACAGAAGAGTTTTATTTTGTTTTCTTAATATTGGTATCTAACTGCACAGAAAAGCATACTCAAAAGATGCAGCTCACCTGTTTCTTCATTTTGAGGACAAAATCAATTTTAAATCTACTTAAAAGCAAAACCAAATAAAACATACTGTTACCCCTTTCTTCCCAAACCTCTCCAGCATTTTCTGAGTAGAAGTCTCCTTCATTAGAGCAACAGTTGTTAGAACTACCTGGCTATGGTTTGGTGGACTCTGGTTTGATAGGCTCCTAGTAGCTCTCCAGGACTTACTTGTTTGACATAAAGATTGCTATAGGACTGATAAAAAAGCAAGAGGTGCTCTATCAACCAGGTTCTGAATACTTCCATATTCTGTTCTTATGGATACATGCATACACACACGTAGTACACAAACACATGTACATACACCTCACAGTAAGTATCTCGGCTACTACTCCTTCCATCTGTGATATTTTTATATATTACTGTTTAACTTTTACCTATTTATTTAATAAAGACACTTTTCCACAGCCAGCACCCATTAAGGCACTCTGTGAAAAGAGGTTTAAGATTCAATTAGCACAAAACTTGAAAATGTACTTTTATAGAAAGCAAAATGTAGACCACTATCGTTTTGGTTGATATTAAAATCAGATAAATAAAATATGCATTTCTCTAATGTTTACAAGGCCATTCCTGGAAAATCTCAAAATCCCTGGTGTAGTCTTGATCATGGGAGCATTCACATAACCACAGTTTGCAGAAACCAAAAGTTTGGAGAAAATTGAGTTAAATAAGTACTTATGAAAATGCAGTTTCCAAGTTCAAATAGGAATTTTTAAAGTGTATCTGCATTTAGGAACGATGCTACCCAAAACAATGCCAATTGTTTCTGACCAATCCCAATTAATCAACACAGCTCAGCAGCAAAAGTTATAAATCAAGCCACAAAGTTAAAAAAAAAAAAGAATCACAAGAAAAAAAAAATCTTTTGACAAAAACAATGCATTTGACAAAACTATAATCTACCAAAAGGAAGTCCAAGAGTGGTAAAAGAGGCTAGATTTGCTACACACTGTATTAATTAAAAATCAATTGTTGACTCCTATCAAATATTTTAACAAATTACATTATTTACACAGATTAAACATACACCATTTTCATGGTGCTGTTATGAACTAATTTATTTCTCTGAAGATTTTTGAGAAAATTAACATGACCCAATACACAGAGTAGGGGCGTAAAGTGAAGCCCCTGTTAATAATTGAACTATGAACATGGAGGGCATTGTTACCTTGGCACGCAAAGCCTCTTTCTTCATAGCCAGCATTACACAAGCACTTCCCTATGGGCACTAGCCATTCTCCTTCTGTACTGCAATACATCTTGGGTGGTTCTTCCTCCTTGGAATGATTGACACAAGAACCCCGCACCTCCACCAGTGACTGGGAGTCCATGGGTACCGTATCTGGAAACATGGCGAGGTTCTTGACAGTGAAAGGGCACTTTTTGAAGTACACTCGCACTGAGACTAAGGCAACACATGCACCTACATCTTGAAAAGCCAAATAAAAGCCTTTCCTGCTGACAGGCCCCACCTCACGGACTTCTGTATTCAGCTTGAGAATTCGGTCCCCAAGATCCATTTGGGTGAAGCTTTCATCAGCTGCAATGGTGTCGATCTTTGTAAACTGATGCTCTCTGAACTTTACCAAATGGTCATCATCAGACTCCATATAATACAGATTGAAGGTCTCTTTGCAAGTGCCCAGAACTAGAGGAATACTATTACAGTCCCTCAAGGTAAACTTGAGCTCCACATAGATCTTCTGAGCTGAATTGCGGGGAATCCAGTTTGTTCGCAGCCAATTGTTTTGACTGTGATCCATAACATTGCACACTTGGTAAGTTCTGATTGGAGTATAATGCTCATCAACACCACTAATCTCTTCCCACTGGAAGGAAAAAAAAAAAAGAAAAAAAAAAGAAAGGAAAAAAAAGAAATATTTTAAGATTAACAGTCATAGCAATAAAAATCACATTTAAAGACAGAGGCTGTGGAAAAGCAAAAATTGGTTTGCTTGGACATTACTATATAATAGGCAATGAAGTCTGGTCAAACTTGCACTTCTTTCCTAATAAAACAAACATATTTACATCTTAAATGAAAACAGAATTCACCATTTAGAAGTGAGTTTTCACCAAGTTATTTCAAAGTAGCATAAAAGAGATGCTACAACTGTTTCATGTTATTAAAACCCTATGATTTCTTAAGCTATATGCAATGCTGTCCTTTCAGCTGTGATCCCAACATGTCTTTACTACAACACCACCACACCTCAAACAGAAGAGGTTTACTAGGACAACACCACATTTTCACTGTGTCACTGAGTCAATATTTCAACGACTAAGCAAGATTTAAAATCTTACAAACAAAAGCCAATGGGTCCCACTGAAATTCCATATAGACATAATAAAATGTCATGGTTTCAAACTTATTCAAAGCATGACAATTGATTTTGCTTGGGATACATGTCCTCTGGACAAACAGTCAAGTTTAGCCCAGTTTCCAGAGTTATTAAAAATTACCATAAGTATCTTGGTTACTTAATTCTTCTGTAAACCATATAGGCTATGACCTAAGATTTTTTTTAAGAATAGTTATCATTTGTTTTTATATCAGTCATCAGTTGACAAACTTACTTGAAGAACAGGTTTCCTATTTGAGAATTACCCATGTACGATTCCTACCCAACTTCTGAAGTCACAGAGAGGAATATTTATCAATCACAGGAAAAAAAAAGAAATCCTTCAAGGGTACTTAAAGTAAATATTTACTGTTAGTCATTTGCCATATACAACTAAGTAACATAAGATCTTAGCTTTCTCCCTGAATGGATGGCTAGGACTTATGTGTTCATTTATTTATTTTACGGTGTTCATACCTGAGCTTTTGTCCCCTCAATACCTTCAGCTGTTCTAGACTCCAAGTCTTAAAAAACAAAATTAAGAGCCTCACCACTGAAGTGCTAGAACTAAAATTCATTAGAGTGAAAAACCCCTGTTATAGAACGACACCACCAACGAAGCTGAAAGAAAACCATCCAGGTATTCTAGCCCAACCCCCTGCTCATGCAGGGTCAGCCAGAGCAGGTTGCTCAGGATCCTGTTTAGTCGGGCTTTTGAATATCTTCAAGGATGAAGACTTCACAGCCTCTCTGGGCAGCCTGTGCCAGTGTTTGACTGTACTCAGAGTAAAAAGGTTGGTCCTTATGTTTACATGGAATTTCCTGTACTTCTGACTGTATCCATCACCTCTTGGCCTTTCACTAGGCACCAGAGCAAGAAGTCTGGCTCCATGTTCTCAATACACACTGGTAAGACTCCCCTAAGCCATATCATTTTCTGTTCTATGCTTCAAAGTTAATTACACAAACAGAAGAGAGGTAAACTCCTATCATGATAATGAAACACATAGAGCACACAGCAGCTACAGAAATCCTTGTTTTGCTGTCACCCACATACACAGCCACTACAAATACCACAAATGCTGCCCCACACCACCAGATGCAGTGCAGCTTCAGACAGAACTGCTACGAGCTATAAAAACTAGAGATGAGAAGTAGACTCAATTAAGTATGTTGTGATAGATGCCTGACACTCTTGGGGGATGGAGACAAAGAACTTCCACCAGAAAAACATCTTGCCTCAAAAATCAAGTCACACTGATGTTATATTTAAGATCTCAGTCTAACAATTATTAATTTTACATAAATGCCTTTTGCTGCAGGACCTTAGTGCCCTGCAGAGCAAACATTAGGAAAGCAAAGTACTATTCCCACTATACCAACACAGAAACTGAGATACACTAGTGATAACTGTCTTTAGTTTCCTGGTTTATAATACATGCATCACACCCACATACAAAGAAAGAAAAGAAAAGGGAAGAAAAAAGTGTCTACATCAGAGTAACATCTGAGATTTCTCAGTCCCAACCCAATGACTTAGTGAAGTTTTGATATGACTAAGAGCTGTTCTGTACAAGGAAATTGTCCACTCATCGCTGAAGATGGGATTTTAAATCATGTTATTAAACCAGTAGATAAAAGCAGTATAAATATTCTTCCTTTAATTGAAACAGAGTTTATTTTAGTTCACTTTACAGATCGGACTATACACAAGTTTTATCTCTTCCTGGCTAGTTCAAAACACAATCTTGGATGTGTATACAGCAGCTGAAATGCTGCAGCAAGCCATAATATGGTACTCTGCCGAAGAGAGCTAGTAATGCAGGGACTTTCTGAGTCAGAGTTACTGCACTAGAGCTCATGGCCACTTGAGAGCTGGGTACCACGTGGCAGCCCACCATACAAGGATGAGCTCTTGCCTGCATAAGAGGCAGATCAACTCTGGCTCCCAACCTCTGCCAAGTTCCCAAAACTGAGTGGATGACTCTCCTCTGACAGATGTCCTTGTACGACTACAGCCCCTGAGCCAATAATCTAATCCTGTTGCAAAAAGCCATTCAGACACCTTAATAGCCTCCCATGAAGCTGGATGTACTATTTAACTATAGGTCTTACCTGGACAAATAAAAATCCAGTTACAACAACTGGATGAAACTAGATAAAAATATATAATGAAACATAATTTTATGGACACTTAAAGCAGCTCACATTGATATATAAGTGATCTACTTATTATCTCTTCCATATAATTTCTACACAGTTCAACGCATTTTATGTCCAGTGGGAGACAGAAACAAAACCAGGAACTTGCAGAACTTAAAACATCTCCACAGCAAATGTTATTTTTCTGAACAAGTCTCATTGCAGGCTTTTTTCCAGAAGTTCCTTATACAACATGCTTACACTGACAGTTGAATATAGATGTATGAATTGTACAATAAAGGTAGCACCACTACTACATCCTTCACCTGGAAGGTGCATTTATCACATCATTAATTTCCAATGAAGACCAAATTGCTTGGAAATAATTGTAGACCACTTACATAAACAAGAAAAATTAATATCTACCATTTAATGTTAAAACATTGTTGAATGGAAGCATCAGTCTCAAAGAGGGTGCTAACCTGACCAAAATACTTTAACTGTTATAAAATTATGGGGTTTGCATTTCTCTCTTTAGAAAGAGTTGTGAAGTCACTAAAACTATGCTAAAAGCATCCAAATCAGAACATCTACAGGATTCAAGTAGATTTTGTGACTTGAATAATTATCACCAAACTAAAAAACAAGCAGTATATTTGCATTGCTCACACATTGCAACTTTTCCCAGTAAACTACCACCATCTTCAAGAGATCTTAATTCTGAACAGATTTTCAAGAACATCATGACAATTTCCCTTCCATGACCCATGAGTTTTTTGCATTGAGTAAGGTTTATCAATCCCCTTTATTTGTAGTTGCTTTAGTTTTTATTTCTGTACTTATAATTCATGTTTATCTTGTTCTGTGAAGTCATAAAATTACTTCCTTTACAAAAAAAAAAAAAAGGAGAGCTCTCCTTTTTTTGGCATTTCCTTTTCCCAATATTGCTCTTATGCTGCACTTCAGCTCTTCTACTTTTAGAACAGAGTACCAGATATTACCCAAACAAGACTATGCTTCTCACAGCACTTCTCTTCAGTGCTAAAATTCTATTATCATTACATAGAGGACAAAAAAAAATCAATAAACAAGCCTTTAGTAGTTGACAATATATAAGTTAGCTTTATAGAGAGGTATTGTCATGAAAACTTGCTGACTATTAAGAGGCTAAGTGGCAATAGGAAGCAAACCTCCTGTGTGGTGGCATCATCACAGAACCTATTCAGCATTACAGTACTCAATGCAGTTTTTCTTTGTTCAGGCATCATTCTGACCTACATTCCCAAACAGCTACCTGAAGTAACAGAACAATAAGGTAGGAGTTAAAAAGTAAAGGAAGAGATATATAAGCAGGAGCAAGTATGGGATAATCTGCCCTCTGTAACTTAAGATTGGGTTCGAGATCATCTAAAGAACCTGAAGGTGCACAAACCCATAGGACCTGATGAGATCCATTCGTGAGTTCTGAGGAAACTGGCAGATGAAGTTGCTAAACTGCTTTCCATCATATTTCAAAAGTCACAGCAGAGAGAAAATCAGTCAAAATGGAAATGAGATGATTAAATGTAAAGGAAAGAAAACTTCAGATCTGAGGCAGATATTTATTCTATAGAGGGCAACCAGATGGCAGAAAGGGACATGCTCCTTTTCACCTTATTCCTTCAGTCTGGTCTGCCTCACTCAGCTTCCTTTCTTCCCACCTTCAGCTTCCCAGAGCTATCTTGATCCCATGGAAAACTAGCATGGGGTGAGGGGCTAATTTCTCTTGAATCAGCCCTCATCCATAGTACATCATGCAACCATGCAACCACTCGTATTTCTGCAGGAACAAGAATGCAATGCAAGAGGCAAAAAAGTATGGTCATCCAAATTTTGTTACCATGGAAACCCACTTAGAATTCAAAAAGGATAGATTTCTAAGGATACAGCATTTTCCCATACAAAATTTCATCTTTTTGAGTCTTTGCTAAGAGAAAATAAGAACCATTTGTTTTCATCCTGCAGATAGACAGAACAGATAAACCAGCAGTTACCAAAGGAATAAACAGAAATATGGAGAAGCTATCACAAGGAGAAAGACAGGCTACACAGCAGTGACAGCAGAGAACTACTGCAGAGAATTTGGGCACAGGCACGTTCCCAGGAATTAGGAAAGACCTAGAGAAGGTTACCTGGGCCAGGAGGGAAGGAACTGGCACTGGGTAATATTGGAAGAAAGGACATCAGTGGGAGTTCAGCCAAGAACTTACAGAAATCTGTTGAGATGATGACCAAACAACTCTAAGAAAGATCTGTACTTATACTGCTGACACCAGCAGGACTCAAACCTTATTTTCACTTCAATTGCATGCAATTACTTTGGTAAATCTGGTCCATGGGGCATTACACATCAAAGGTGTCGCAACTAGTATTTCTTTCAATACAGTGTGGCTACAGAATTGATGGATATTTATTAGTCCCAGCTATGGTTATATTGGAAATTAGTAGTGAGTTTCTAAATGCTGGAAGAATGAAGTGACAAGACTGTCTTCCAAACAGTCCAATAGTGATGATAATTCCAATTTGTTTTTTATGGAAGAGATTTTTAGAATTGTTTCAGGGATTTTATGACAGCATGATAGGGGAGCTGAAAATCCAAGCCTGCACTATGAGTCTCTGGTGCTGGATTTGTTCCTACTGTCAAGTGGGAAGGAGAAGAGGTGTGACCACCATTTCCGAAGTCACATTTTTACACAGTACTTATATCATATTACTGTAATGCCTTCAGGCACCTTCAACACTTTTGAAACATGTCCAGGGAAAGTGCCATAGCACCACTCCCTCCCCAGCATGTCATCTGGCTTTTGGAAAGTGTTCTTTTGTTTGCTTTTCACTTCTTAAATCTTCTTTGGATACTGTTAATGTCAGGAAACAAGAAAGTGCTTTCGGTACTATAGAAAAATATCTGAGATTTCCCAGTGAGAGGGTCTAATTCATATGCTCCAATCATTCTGACTGACAAAGCTAGGACAGAAAGGATTTTATTTTCTAGAACAGATCTACTAGAATGTCCTGGACTTATGGCTTTGTTTTTTTTATTCCATTTCCTTTACAAAAGCAAATGTACAGAAGTGAATGTAGGCCATCTCCTAGGTTGCCATGAGAAGTCTCACAAAAAAGTTCCTTCTCAATGTGAGAAAATCCTCACTGATATAAAACTTTCATTTACTTTCTGTTATATATCTGGCACTTGCCTAAGAAACCTTGATCTTCCTCTCAATAAACATTTGCCATTAACAAAAGCATGAGCGTAGCCTGAGTGGGGAAAAAAAAAACAAAAACAAAACAACAAAAAATATCTAAGAAACATGATAAGCAAGACTTTCAGAAAGGACTAAAACCAGAAAAGGTAATATTGGGGAGAGGGAAACCACAAAATAACAAAAAAAGACAACCCATCACAGACATTTGTAACTTTATAACAGAACCCAAAAGATCTACAAGTCATTTTCTGACATTGTACCTATTGCTTTAATTAACTGAAAATATAATTCATGTTAAGTACAAAATATTTGACATACTTTACACCATAGCAATATAATGGGTCATGACTGAAAGCCTCAGGAAGAGAATCAACAGATTCTCTCTCAGGAAGAGAATCAACAGATTTTAAATGTGATTCTAATGTAGCCTGCTCAGTTATACAGCCAGTACACAGAGAAACCCAACTTTTTCAGTTTCTTGAAAGTAAAAAATATATTTGAGGAGAGTTTTCTATAAACAACAGCCAAAGTTCTGAGGAGGAGTGAGGAAATCAAACAGCCAACAAAAATTAGCACAATTTTAGGATAGCTTGAGACTAGGAATAAGATAAATCTGAATGAAAAGTGGAACCTTCCCACATGCTATATAAAAGTTTAATAAAATTGCTAGAGCTCTGAAAGCTTGCTGTTAACAAAAATCCCTGTAATGACTGTATCATAGAAGAATGCCTTCCAGACCAGCTCACCAATATGAAAATACTTTCCTCATGACATCCCCAAAGGCACTGATGCAAGGCCCATAAATACCAATCAACTGGGATCAGAGGACAGAAAACAATCCAATTTGGGCATTTAAGAAATTTCAGAAGTACCATGGAAATTTTCTTATACTTTTGGCTTTCAAAAAGTCTATTAAATTGCCTGGGTCTCCCTCCAGTTTTATATTTAGGTTTTTTTCTAAGTTGCAAATGAAAGAAGAGAGAGTTGTATTGCAAGAGTTTTCTGATTAAGTTACATATCACATAAATCCTTCTAAGACACAGACTTTGGTACACCTTCTCCTAATGCTGTTTCACTAGTCCATTATTTTACATCAACCTGTCATAATTGTTAAATGAAAAAGCTCTACTGTGACAGAAAATATGCATATTAGAGAGAACATAAGGTTGAATGGAAGATATATTGGTATAAAATTACAACAACATTCAGTCTAAGAAACACAGTGTTTCCACTGTGTTGTTCTCCCTCTTTGCTCAGTTGTCCACTGAAACCTCAAAGAAAAAGTTGGGTTTTCTTCATAATTAATCTAACTGGGTTTAGAATTCCAATCAAGACAAAAATACCCACAATCTTAATTTCTTGTCTGATGAGAGCTCAGGTGAAATGTGAAACTCATTAAAGGTACCCAGATACTAAATTTGGCCCACAAAACCATTTTGCCATAAAGTGCATAGCTCCAAACTTACCCAAATTATCAAAACAACATGATCCAATGGAAAATTCTTATCTAACCTTTTGCCTAGGTTTTGGGGTTTTGTTTTGTTTTGTTTTTTTCCACAATTTATTCTTTCACAATAAGCAAAGTCAAGATGGTGAAATTCAGGAAGAAAAAAACAACTTTAAAAAAAGAGGCAACCAAGCCTACATGACTTCCCCACATTACCTGGCCATAGATTCATAGTCTGGCCAGGACAATAACACCAGACATGGAGGAAGGTGGAAAGGAGAAAAACCCTTTCCCTGTACCTAGTAAAACTGCATCATCCTCTGCTACCTACAGCACAATATATATTGTGACAGTGATCTGAATATCTTTCCAAGTAAATGAACTTCATTTCACCAAGGCATAACAAATGTATACATAATTTAACATAAATCTTGAGCCTTTTCCTCTCCCAAAATGAAAACACCAGAAGTGTTACATGAACTAACGCCTCTTAGTTTTTAAAGAGCTTTCAGCTGAGAGGTAAAAAACTTAAATATTACAATAAATAGGGTTAAAGAGAGTAAGTTCCACTGTGTTATAGGGTACTAAGCAAACATAAACACACAATTTTTGAGAAAAAAGGAGTACACACATTATCGTGGGAATTAAGCCAAAGTGCAGAAAGATAAGTAACGCCATCTTTTTTCCCCCCATCTCTCATTGCCAGACAGCTGAGTCCCTCATTGTTGAACTTGTAAAGACAGCTGATTCTCACTCTTCTGCAAGCAAAATCCTCTAAATCAGGTAAAAAGGTCCCTACAGTGAGGAAACATCTGACTTCCTAACAGACATCTGAATCCAGCATTCAAATGCCTGTTCAGAGATTCGACAAGGAAAACATTTACACCTTGATCTTTGTCTAGGCTGTGTGTCTCCTTCAGAAACTGGTTTCAATCTTACTTATCTCATAGGTTAAGCAGATTGTCTGAGAAGCTCACAACCCAACAAGCCCCATGGTTGAAATCTGTATTGAACTACCGCTCAGATAAAAGCACCTTTCATCCACAAGCCTTGTGCAAACTAGGTAAGATTCACCCTTTAAGTGTAGCTGTTTCAGAGATGGAAATAAGCAGCTGTTTAATACAACAGGTACTTCAACAAGCAGAATTTTATCCAAGACAGAACACGCCCACAGCTGTGGACACGGCAATTCAGTGAAAGATTGTGTCTTCAGTAATTAAAATCAGAGACAATTTCATACCTCATGATAGATGTAACTCTTCCAGCTACACGAATTGTAAGAATAAACTCCTGTAAATATTTAATAATAATAAAAATAAAAAGCATCAGGTCTTCCAGCATTATCCTCTGCTTCACCTAAAACAGTACCTCTGGATGTAGCCAGACAAGCACTGATGGTAAACCTTTACAATGGAAAAAAGTCACGTCATAGTCATTCAAGAATGGAAAGAAACCTGTTCTTCTCCCAACTATTTTCTGTTTAGGTAAATATGAAGATACTCCTTGACCATATTTAAGCTTCAGTTTTCTAATACATACAATAAGAACAAGTTAATAGTAGGGAGATATGTTTTTTAGTATTTTAGCTATTGCTCGGATTCTAAAAATGAGTTGATTATGCCTTCACAAAGAAAAGAACAAACTCCAGGTCATGAGGAAAGGGTTTCAGAAGCAAGTAGGAATTTTTAGGCATGAAACCATTGCTTAAATTGGAAAACACCACTGCAGTAGAGATAGTGAGAAACATTTGTGGCAGAGCAACATGTAAAAATTCACATTTGAAAAGCCTCTGCAGTTTGTTGCTTGGTATTTGCCAGCAAAACACATAAACACAAAAGTATTTACATCAAAATGTGCAAAACAGGTGCATAATATAGCATTTCCGTGGTAGAGGCAGTCTTTCAAAACAATGTATTCTTACACAATGGCATTTCCTACAGAAATCCCAAACCACCCCACGTTCTCCTATTGTCATTAACACAACACTGAATGTACAGTGAAATTCAGTAGTGTTGTGTTGAATGGAACTGTAAAAAGCACCAGCTGGCTGTATTAGAAATGGCATTCTTCCAGGTCTCAAATGTCTTATTTATATACAATGGAATCCTGCCAGCTGTTTAATATTTAGGGTTAATAAATATAATTGGCAGTACTACTGCACAAGGACAAGTAACACAAATACTTCCCAACAGAAAACCTGATTTGTTCTTAGATGATTAAACCAAAGATGTATGCCGAGTTCTGAGCAAATTTTACATAGCTGTCTTTTTTTTTTTTTCTTTAACACAAACAATATTTGCTTGTTTTCTAAGTGCAAAACTGAACAGAACAAAATATCAGGCATCATTATGCCAGCTGCTCTGAGACCAACTTAGCCTTCACCCAGTGTTTTCCACAGACCATGAATAAAGAGAAATTGGCAAAGACAGTGTGCTGAGGTAGAAAGACAGGACACAGCACAGGTTTCCTCGGTGGGGGGCAGCTCCTTACTCATTCCATAGAAGGTGCTGGATCATTCCAGAAACCTGTCAGACAGTCCCCACCAGTCCACAAGTGATAGATACTTATACCCACAAGCAATTTTCACATGCACGTACAGGACAATTTTACCTCTCACAAGCAGATTATCTCCATGTTGAGGTGAAGTTGAGTATAATACAACCAAGAATGCAAACAGAACAGAGTGGCCCTATAGACATCCTCTGAGATTTGCATCCCTATTCCCTGGCAAACTTGATGTTGGCAAGGCTGCAACATTGTGGCCAAAGTAACAACACAGCAGATGACTGCTGAACTTGGTAGTCTTCCTTCCAATTCAAGAGGGTAAGCAAACCCAAAGACATGGGCCCCATTAAAGCAACTTCACAGATTCTAAAAGAGCTTTAGGATCTGTGGCCTCCATCTTAACTGCCTTTAAGATCATGTCGCTCGATGTAATGCTGCAGGCCACAGCAGAGAGAGAAAGGCAAGCACTGTGACTCCTTCCCTTCTGTAAGATGTTGATTCCCTTGAAACTGCCTTCAATTCCCTGGCATGACCTAGATGGAGAACTAATCTAGAAATCTGAAAGTTTAATTGGCACAAGTGAAGCATACTTAATGCTTTGTAACTTCAAATAAGAGAACAATTTATTCTGAAAACTCAAAACAACTTCCATGGCAGATGGAGCCCACAGTCAATTCCATAAAAGGCTGCTCAATGTGATTACCATCATTTAAAGGCATGTGGGTTGTTCTGGTTTTACACACTCATACTCTTTCCAGATATTGCTCAGCTAAGCAGAGTTCCACGCTGACACATTTTCATGCACCCATCTTCAGCATCATGTCTTAATGACAACTTGAAGAGTCATTCTTTTCATTCATCATTTCACACCTACATTGAAAACTGCATTATTAGTTATTTAAACTACAGAGTTCACTGTCATGACTACCAGTAGAAAAATGTGAAACAGGCATATACTAACGTTAGTCATTAACAGCCACTTCTTTATCCTCAGCTTCAACTCAGATGATGCAAAGAGCTATGGCATCTCTCAGCACAGGAATGACATGGACCTGATGGAGTGGGTCCAGAGGAGGCCACAAGGATGATCAGGGGGCTGGAGCACCTCTCCTACAAGGAC
>JANHFX010010392.1:0-28702 GCA_027560015.1 Chloroceryle amazona | reverse complement strand
GAGATGGACATATCAAAAAAAAAAAGAAAGAAGGAGTGGAAAAAAAAAAAAAAGAAAAAATTAAAGAAAGAAATAAAAGAACACAGAAACAAAAAAAAAAAAAAAAAAAAAAAAAAACCAAACACCACAACACCCCAAAACTTTAAAGTTCCTGACAGTGAGATACTAGCTTTTTTTTTTCTTTGGTAGGAGATAAGTTCAGGAAAAAAAGTATTTTTAATGCTTTATTTACTACTTGAAAAGTGGTAGTACTAAGGAGGAACTACTGTGTAAAGCATAATAGGGATATGTAAGACTGACTCATCTCTGCTCAGAAAAAGCTTTCAGTATGTATGGCAGATGCTATTTTGCAGCATAGATTTGATAAAGAGGGTCCCATTGCTTTTTACCGTGAATTACCACAGCAAGAAGCATTCAACGCATCCCAAAACAGTTCATGTTTTATCAGTGTCCCAGTTTACAGTAACCAATGTCCTGGTTTAAAGGAACTACAAATCATAACGCTCACATAGACTTTTCTGTACCATTTGAATGCAAGTGTTTGCATAGACAAATGGACAGACTCAGCTGTTATGCCACTATTTTGTAAAATCTGAGATCTTGGCTAATAGGACATAACTGGATGAAGTTTGGCTAAAAACATCTTTCTGTTTGTGCCACCAACATTCATCAAACAATAGTTAACTAACAGAAAATACGCATTGCAAATAATCCTAGAAATTAGGTCACAGTAAAATTTTTTTCACTTGAATAACTTACCAATAAAACCAAAAACCTGACCCTGTTTGGTGGTCAATCAAAACTATATAAAGATTCCAGGCTCTATCTTTGACTGAAATAGAGGAGAAAAGCTAAAATAAACTTTCAAAAGAACTTTTTCTGAAAAGCATTTTTTGCTTTCACTGTTGTTTTGTTGTTTTCTTTTTAAAAAGTACATTACAAAACATTTTCAGTCTTTTTTATCTTACCTCTGTTAACAAAAATATTAAACATGGCACAATGTTGAACATTTATACAAAAAAATGATATGCATGAAACTATATGTGTTTAGGTTAATCCATACTATTTTTTGTCTTACTTTAGCCAAAAAGTTTCAAACAAAATATCCCAAATCTTCTTTTCTGTGGGAGTAAAATACATTATCCAGCACTCATGTAAAAACTGGAAAAAATGTTTTGAACTTTCTGAAAGTCAGTAACTTCTGAGCACAGCCTCTTATAACATAACGCAAGAAATAACACAGGAAATACTTTCTATTCCTAACAGTTTCATATCAGACCACTCTTTCACTATTCCTTTTCTTTTCCAATGAAGAACAGTTTTCCTTAACAGTAACTTCTTTTGGTATTCTGTTTTATCTTTGCTTTGTTTCTCCTTGGTTGCTCTTTCTCTTTCTAAGGAGAGGAGTGGAGGTCAAGCAGAATCCAGCAGCTCTCAAGTGATATGAAACATTTGCCCGTTCACTGAGACAGCAAAGCCCCTTTAAGTACACTTCACATAAACAGACCTCTAACAGTCTTGCAATTATCTGTAATTTGAATCAAGTGACCAAAGCAAAGGTTAACTTGGAGTAAAAGAAATCACGGCAAATAATTAATATGTCAAAGTAGCACGCTCATTTCTAAGAGTTACTGAAGCTTAGGAAGGACATGTGTGCCTTTTGTTGACCAGGTCTGCCCGTGCTGCCTGGTGCAGCTCAAGCTAGGTTAAATGGCATGTTATTTACCAGGCTGTCAGTGCCACCAGCCTGCCTCTCTGCCAGCATCTTCTCCTACCCAGCACCCCACCTCTGCAAGCCAATGCAATTAGAAGCTAGTGATAGCTGATGGTGGTTAGCCCCACCATGGGCTCCTCACATGACAATGAAGAGCAGGGATGCAGAATAAACAACAAGGTTTTCATGTTTAAGCTCATATTGAAAACTATCCCAAAAATCCCAACAAGCCCCAACCCGCCCCCTAAAAAAACAAAACAACCCCCCCCAAAATCTACTATGAAAAAATTCCACCCACACACACTGTTTTCAATCTCTGCACAGCTTAGCATTTTTAAGATGCTGCTAATAAATTTCAGAGCAGCTATTACCATATTCTGTCCACAGACTGACAGTGACAGCTTCAGAGACTAACAATAAAATGGGCTTATCCACTACAAATAAAACCTTTTCATACTGTCCTCCTCAAAGAAGTTTCTTATCCACACTACGCTTCCATCTGGAAAGACCCAGTATACAGTTAGATTCTGTTGCCACAGAGAAGCTACCCTTCTCATTTTGCTTTTTGGGAAATGAGTACGCTGTAAAAATAACTATCTAGTATCTCCAAATTACATGAAAATCTACACTAAAATATTTGCCCACAGCAAAAGAAAGCCTATATAAAATACTGTATTTAAATGTGATTTGAGAAGAGTAATTTTATAGGTAAAGAGCAAATTACTCTTGTTCCTACGACTAAATAAAAATCCAGTTGGGCTTAGGACCACTGAATAGCCTTTGAAGGCTAAATTATTTTCTTTTTTAAGTCTGTTAATCTTCATGTTTTCATTACATTTAAAATTCTACTTTTTTTTTTTTTTTTCCTAATGGCTGCAAAAGAGAAATCATAATTTTACCTGAACTCAAGATTCAATCCTTGAAAGCAAATTAGACCTATAAGGCTCTAACATATCAAATGCTTGCAGTATCACTCCTTACATAAGAAAAAACAAACCCTCAAGTATTAAACATCAATTAGAGTAAGTTCAAAAAAAAAAAATAAATTAAAAACAACCAACCAACCACTCTGTCTCTTCCTACTCAGCATGAGAGCACTCACTTTCTTCGCCCCTCAGAAAACATTACTCATCCTGATTAATTCATATTTGATCATTTGCAGCAGCTGATTCTTTTTCCATGGATGTCTGCACTTACGTTGCAACACCATGAAATCAAACCTGCCAGGTTTCCACCTGCAAATACATTACTCAGGACAGCAAGCATTCCTGGTATCATTTTCATCCCTTAATTACCACAAATATCAATTAGTCTTATTAATTGTCAACTGAGAAATCCACATTTACAGGATGTTCACCCACTGACAAATTAAAGAGAAACATTAGCCAAGACTCACCTCTTTGGGTAGAAGGTGAGCCTGCTATGAACATGGGCACAGAGGAACTTGACTGAGAAACATACCTACCTACAATCAAAAACCTCTTACATGTTTCTTTTTTGACCTGGGCAGAATTGAACTCTTTAGAAGCAATGGTAATAGAACAAATCTGAATTTCTCAAACACCCAAAGCACTCTTTCAGCAGGCAAACTGCATGCTTGACCAAGCAATTCCTACACACGTAATACTGGCAGCAGTATTTGCACCAGAAGGGACACATTTTCTCAATAATTCCTCCAAAGAACACATTCAAAGCAAAGGCTTTTAGCCTTTTTCACAAGGTATTTGCATGCTATCCAAAATTCAGCAGAAAGAATAGGGTGTCTAGAGAGAGATGACATTTTCCTACTACAATACACTCCATGCAGCTCCTCACATACATCCTACATGAATCTCATCAGGCATTTAGGGAATAGGCAGCTGACTACCACAAGTGATTTCACACATCTTTCAGTTCTAGCCAGATCTGCATACAATTCTGACACTTTTTGGAATCAGACAGCTACGTAACGCACTTTGGAGAACTTCAAGATGCCAAGCCAACAGATAAGATGCAGCTACTCACACATTACTTCCTCCACAAAAGGCAGAAATAAAGGTGCTTTAGTCTGGTTTCCTCAAGGCAAAAGGTTTACATAATTATGCCAAGCAATTTTTTTTTCTCCCCTCTCCCATTAACATCGGAATCTATCTATAAATTTCAGCTAAGTTCTAGAACACCGGGGTCTCACAGGATATCTATAGACCTTGTAAAAGTCAATGGACATGTAAAGAAAAAAAATATAATGCTCCTTTTGAAGGGCAAGGTTAGAGTACAGCTTAGCAGCTGCTTGGACAGCAATCCAGTCAGTCTGCACACACACACACACACTTTTTGGAGCTAAATCCAACATAAGAGGACCGTCAGTTGCCAATTGGAATTCAGGGGGGAGTGAGGGAAGATAAGGGTAAAGTGAGAAAGAGTGTGCACAGGAATCAGTTTGAAACTGTACTAAAAGGAATGACGAGAGACACTAGAGTAATGGCACTGCTATGGAGGAGAGAAGACACAGGACATTTTGTGGACAAGCTACAGCTAGGATATCAATCAGGAGAAAATAAAAATGGCTTTGTTCTGCCGCTTGTGGCAAATGTAATTGTTCAGCTATAATTCAGGAACACTGATAAAATATTCTAAATTCCATTACATCTTAAACCATAAGGAAGCACAGCTGAATGAACTGGAGCAGGCATTAGCATTTTAAAACAAGTGGCAAGGGTTTCAATAAAGTAAAAACATATGGAAACTTTGTGATTATAAACAGTTTTAGCAACTTACAAGAGATTATCACATAGTTTTTAATTATCTTAGTCCTGCTAGTTTGAAAAAAAGTCATTTGTCCAGTGTTCCAACCATCATCTTTAAAAAATTACTGTGCTATTAGCTAGTACTTTTGTCTACACAGAAAAACTATCCTTGACCCTTCTCCCATGGAACACCAAGTGACAGTGGGCAGCAGGAATGAATCAAGATGCAGGGTTTGCCTTGCAAATCAAAAGATGCTGACTGTATAGGACACAATTAGTAGGCTGATTCCAGAGCTACAAACTCTTCACTAAAAGGCCAGTAACACCTCCGGAATGAAAGTACCCCCACCAGATCCTCAAAAATACAGGAATGAAGAAAATAACATCATTTCCTCTCCTTCTTCACAAAACCACTGAAATACCAACCAATTGTATGCTCTTCGAAACGGAAATCTAACTCTGCTCCACTCTGCTTACATATTATGATACTGCCTAATTAGATGATTATACATCTTTTTTTTTCCCCACAGGACTTTTGTGTGCCAGGAGAGTGGGAAATTGTTAATAGTAAGTTCTGGTCTGGATTCAGATACTTCCAAACAGAGCCAGTTTACAGGGAACCCAAAAATCGTATTCCAACTTCTGGCCACGGGTCAAAGATGTATGTTATGACAACTGTTCAAGGAGAGCCCAGGTTGCAGAGAAACAGTGGTCCAGTAGGGTCATCATCGTAAACTGGACCAGTCATGGAGAGAGGCAGAATAGAGAATGAAGGCAATAAAAAAGGCTCTCAGTAGTCTGACTGTGACAGAGGCTTTCTCAGGCATCCATGTGGCATTTTATCTGGTAGTTTCGGGACTGAGAGGAGATTTGCTTCTGGGATCTTTGGCAATTAGGATGATATAAAGTGATCAATGCTAGTTAGACATTTTGCTTCTGAGTGTACAAGCTGAATGATGCTTATGCAAGCAGTCAGCATTTAATGCTTGGACTCACTTTTTTAAAGTTTCTGATCTGATCAATTAAAGACTTTGAACATAAGGTCATTCACAATGTTTTCTTTCCTGAGTCTCCTAACACAAAACCATGCAGCAGATCCAGAGACCACTGAGAATAAAGATAAAGCAAACAAACAAAACAATTGAGTGATTTCAGGGGATTTGGACATGGCCCTGAGAGATGGTTACAAGAAAACCATCTGATTGTACAAACAGAAGTACAGCAGAACTTCTCTTAAGAACAGGAATTTCTTTCAGATAGCCCCAAAATTTAATTATATTCTTATTCTGCCAAAGGCATCCACACCACATTAGAGGTCTGTAGTGGGTACTACCCACATAGGTGTATGTTTCTGGAGCAATGTTGGGACTCCCATTAGAAAAATGACTAGAAAAACATAGAAGCAAAAGCTAGAAGACTAGGTAGGTGGCTTACTAAACTCTTCTAATTCAAGTTTAAGATCCAATCAAATAAATAAAATGCATGTCATCAAGGAACTCCTGTACAAGACAGCACATGCAGCAGCAGTTTTCCAAGCCAGATAATTTAATTCCTCACTGTAACACCTTTACCTGAAACACCTAGAAAAAAAAGGTAAATAAACAGCTAAGCTCCCAACTTGTCAGCTCCTCTGTCAAATTTATACTTCACATTTCAATCTGAAAAATCTTTCTTACAGCCTCATTTATTTCAGAGAACTTTACTCACAGTTTTATAATTTCCAAATAGCAACTACAAACCACATGAGCTCTGCATTGAGAGATTACCAGTCCGAGCTAAATTAACCAAGTCACTGACCTGAACACTATCTTGTGCCCTCTTCTTCTTTATTCAATTTATTATGAGCAAACTCAAAACTATTGAGAGTTCTTTCACTAGTCCAACAAGATAAAATCAAGCTATCTTGGGCGTATTAATTGAAATGCTTTGTTATCCCTCTTCAACAAACCCTTTTATTTAAAAAGCCCTCATATTCATCTGCATCTAAAACTACGTAAAGTCAATTACATCAACAAGAAACTGAGCACTTATGCCAGAGAAAGAAACAAACAGCACCCAAGACTCCAGAGCTGTTCTCAACTAAGTTATAATGCATGAATCCAAACAGAATCTTTTTGTTTCGGCTCTAGCTTTTCCCTGTGTAATGACACACAGCTGTATTTACGCTGCTGAATATTTACATAAAATGTGTCTACAACCTGTGTAGGATAAGCAATGCATTTTGCTGTTGGAACGTTAACTTCTGGCTTTTCTGACCCGTGTTCAAAATGTTCTGCCTTAATATCCCCTTCATTTTCTTTGCCCTGAATATTTGCACAGACAGCCTTCAGACCTACTTCGTGTTCACAATGCTAGAATTCCTAGCTGCACTTTGATCACAGTCCAGTGAGTGGTAATTTTCTACCTTGAGCATGTCAGCCTAATAAAATGAACAAACTGTTCTCAGTGTCAGAGATTTAAAAACAAAAAACCCACAGTTGCTAAAGTTATCTGCTTCTTATCAAGATCCTTGTTTGGCACCAGATGCATTTGATTCATTCATCATTGTCAGTGCACTCACACACTAATTATTTCAAATTGTTTCCTTAGGCAGAGGTCTAGGACAAATGCAAGAAAGCCAAAAATAGCAGTTATGAATAATTATGCATAATTTACCTCAAGGCCTATCATTAAAACTTCTTCTTGCCACCTGTGATCCAACCTAATAAGTTCAAGATTACTTTTTTTTTTAATATAAAGCCAACATTTAACTTTTCTATTAGTACTTTTCTGATAGTTTAAACATTTCTAATAAATGCCAATAATGTTTCTCCTTTCCCTTCTTTTTTTCACAATGTCTTTATATTTCACAACCCAACAACAAGCTTGCAAACAGGAAAAACTCCAGAGACAAGGTTAGAACATGTAACCTAACTTTAAGATTGCTGAACAAAGTTCTTAGAAAAGGACAATTCCTCTTCCACAACCTCAAAATAAATTCTAATGCTCCAAAACTAAAGCTGTTTCAGTCCCTAGATTTTTCCCCATTAGAGTTTAGCTCTTTATGGAGAATGAGAATTTTCTTAACACTGACATTTCAAATAACACAAAAAAAAAAATTGATAAAACACTTGCTCCTGCAAATTCGGAAGTATCTGACTTTACAGACAGCAAACTCATTAGTTCCAGTGGGATCCAAAGAGATAAGTGATGCAGGTGTAGAATGTTTTGCAGAACTACAGCCTTATTTCATTCATTGTACTGAATGCATCTTCTACCTTGTCGTGCTGCTTTAGCTATTAAAATTACAACTTTAAAAAAAGAAAGAATGCTGAAAGAAATAAAACCCATCCAAAAGATTCTTAGGAGAAGAAACACAGATCATACCAAAACCAAAGTTTACATACCAGTGATAATTCCTAAGCACTACTCTATCTTGGGAAGCCAGTATAGATGTTTCACTTTTAGAGACAATAAAAAATATGTAACAGTACCCAGAGTTGCAGAGTAACTGGTATTTCTAACAGATAAACTGAAAAAGGGGGGGAATGCTGAAGAATGGACAAAGAAAAAGGAAGAACTTAAATTCACTTCCTCTACAGGGTATCCTTGTGGCTGCCATGACATTAGAATCTCTTGTGTATATAGTTGATAAAAGTTGGTTGACATTTCAGGTGTGAAGTGATTATCATCAAAGTATTTCATATCAGAAAATAATGTTCATGAGCTTTCATTTACATATCTTGTCACCTTGCCCATGTCATGGCCAATTAATTCCTAAGAACAATTGCAATTTTACATAACAGAGTTCCTGTTGCTGAAAGAGACAATGCTAATGTCTCATCTCAAGTCTGTGTTGAACAGAGTTCTGACTGGTTTACTGTTATGGACCTAACGCAACTTAAGTTTGTTATTTACCAATCTACTTGTGTTTGTTACAAAGAGTTAGGAAGTCCTTTACAATCTGTAGAGTAGATGTCTCTAGATCCTTCAAGAATGAATTCATGCAACCATTAGTGGACTAAGTTTTGGGATTCAAATGACATTTACTCCACATTTATTTTCCATAAGGAGAAAAGAAAAAGGCATAAGCTATTTTTTCAGCTCTTCCTATCCATCACACACACCCCTTTAATGAAGGTATAGATACCCAAAATACTTCTCAGATTTATTTTTATTAATAACCGACTTGAAATCTTTGTCATGATCAAAGTTTTCACAACAGCTAGAACCAACAGGTAGCATAAATACTAGTAATCAAAATTATTCTTTCCTGCTGCCAAGCATGGAATTTATAGTTAATATATACACACAGAAACTAGTGTCTAAGTCATGTATAACAAAAAAAATAGTACTATTTGTAAAAAAGTTGTGGAATGTAATTTAGGAACATTATGCTAATCACTCAACCAATAGACAACACGAAAGGTGTTGAGGAGCTGTTTCCTCTGTTACATTGTGAATTTAAAGTGGCAAAAACAAAGGAAAAAATACCATTTACATGAAATGAAAGAATTACAAGTTCAGTTGGACAATGAATAGCATTTATGATGAAGATGGATATTTAAATCTTAATATGGCCTAATCTGCTTTTCTATAGGGAAACATAGTTTTTAAATTTCAGTCTTAAGATTATCGTGCATATTACTTTAAAACGTTTATGAAAAACATTAGTGAAATTTCCTGTTGTTCTCCATTTCAAGTATGCTGGAGTCAGAGATAACCCCATTGTCAAAGCCCAAACTTAGAAAGTTTCTTATGTCCCCAGCACAAGGAAGATCTCCTTTGACAATATCAAAACATCAAAAGGCTATTTTCCCTTCAAGCGATAACTAGTACCTAGTACTTCTATTTACTGTATGAACCAAAGTGGTTTCCTCCTTTTACTATCTCCACATTTCTAATTTACCACAGTTCAGTGTAACTTCAGCTTTGTGTACAAATTGAATGCAAGTAATTAGTAAAACAGTAATAAACTATTACTTTTAATGAGAACAAAGAGAACTATTACTTTTAAAACACTTTTCATGATTCACTGGATTCATTCAAGCAGTCCCTTTGCAACCACTGTTAATTCAGACATTCATATTCTCATAATAACCATTTGATCTTCTCTTCACTGCTGATCATCACTTCTTATGGAGGAAAAATTTTTTAGGTTATTTCAAACAATGCCTATGCTTTTATCACTTCAGAACTAGGAGACTGACCAGTGAGTTTGCTTTTTACTATTAGCAACAGAAAGGGAACAACAATGGCAAAGAATTCAAAGAAAAGAAAGAAATGGAAATTGAGTAGAATAATGAAGACACAGGTGTTAGAGCACTATACATTTTTGCTAAGCAGAGCAAAACCAAAATCATCACGCAACAGCTATTTAAAGAGCAAACAAATAGAAAAGGATTTCATAGGATTCACTAGGGTAAAATACAGAAAGCACAGATTAAAAAAAAATCCCATTAAGAAACAGGAGACTGATTATGAGAAAATAATTCATAACAGCAAGAGGCGTAAAGCTGTCTGCAAAAAGATCTCCCAGAGAAAGCCCATTAGCTGGCATTTTTAAATTAGGTTGACCAATCCTTCAATCAGGGCTGAACAATCCCCTCTTCAGGGATTCAACCTGCTCATCTAGGGGAAGGATAGATGCCCTTTCGAGTGTCTTACTTTCCCAATTTAGTTGGATTTATTTTGCTTCTTTGTTTGCTACCTGCTTAGAAGGTCTGAAATGAGAAAACTACCAAGAAGAAAGCCAAGCAGTGAGACCACCTGCATTACTTCAAAGAACTACAGAAAATAGCCCAACTATGGTTTTAACAAATAGCTTATTTCAGCATGTTTACATGCTTACTGCTAAATGGAACAAGGGAGGAAAGTACAGTCTTTCTTATTGCAGCTCAATACTACAAATTCTTGTTCCAAATAATAATAATAATCTAAACAACAGTGTAATACCATAAAAAGCACCTCCTGACCACAATTCTTACAGGCCTATTACCCTCTCTCCAAGAAGCCAAATATAGCAAGTCTTAAATATTTAAGGTTGGCTATTGAAAGAGTAGATACTAACAAAATTTCCACTGATCTTATACATATTACTGCAGTAGCTCTATGACTAATAAAGTAGAACTATGAGTGATCAGTGCCTTGATGATTGCTTGCATCCTCCCCTCTTGGGATGGAGGTCTACAAGGCTGGAGTATCCAGTTATGGCCTCAGTTATTTTAACTCTTTTTCTGTCTATAGCATTCTTTTATATATGTTATGTATTGGTGAACACAAGAGATGACAAAAATAAGTTGAAGGCATATTCTGTACTATTACTTTTTACAGCAGTGTTGAAATACAACTCTGCTGTTTGAAGTACTAACTACTCGATTGGATTTTCCAGGGACAGGTGAAACACTTTGCTGTTGGATCCACACACAAAACACTCACCAACATACAAGGTCTCACACCACTCCTGTGGTAGCACATTGGGCAAAAACTCCACAGTAAGGCACAGTGTTTCCTGATCTTCCATACTTACGAAGCACATTTCTCCTAGTTATAAAACTCTGAAAACTCCAAGCCCAAAGGAAGGTGGGGAAAAATAATGAAAGTAATGAGGCTTTGCACTTTGTGTCTAAAAAGTTCCTCTTCTGATCCACCTGTTCCCTTTCACTTTAAATCTGTTTCTTATAGCCCTCTTAGTGCTCATTTTTAATACTAGAGTTACCTAAACATATTTTATCCTTGTTTTATTACATGCAGATACTGCTTAGGAACTAATGAAGTCTTACCATAAAACAGATTAATACAATAAATTATACTATGAACTCCACTATAACATCACAGTCGCCTTAAATAAATTGCTCTCAGTAAATTTTACCAAAGTAAGCACATTTGGGTTTTCAACTATAGAGCCACCAATTCTTCTGGATTATTTTTTTCCCATATGCCTCAATTTTTTCTCCAAACAATGCTGCTCCCAAGTGGCTTTACTTCACGTTTCTTCGATACTACACCCACAAATTGTCACAACATCTGCTTTGAGTACACCAGTATTTACAGAAAAAAAAAGATCAAATCCTGTTCATTGCATTTGCACAAGCCAGCTAAAACCAATGGGACAATGAAGTATCAGGCTGACAAACTCAAGAACAAATTGAGAGACACTGTGAACTCTGGTGTCAGTTACACATACTGAAATACATACAAGTCAGGGTGAAAAAGACAGGCCCATGTTAAGAAATAAAAAGACAACCTACTCGCACACCTCAAAATAATAAGTGGATGGCTGCTTTATTTCACGATCGTACAACAGCCTGCAATTCAGTTTTCTGAGAAAGCCTGGAAAACTCTGCAGTGCACTGCTGCCTCTATTTACGATGGCCACAGATGCAAATGTATCTACAACCTGCCTTAGGCGAGGACTAAGGACGTTCAGCCTGACATTTGGGACCACTGTGAAGAAAGCATAGAGAGCAGAATAATGGAGAAAGTGACAAAGCCCCATCTATTGCTCAAATGCAAAAATACATCAGTGCATCAGTGTTTGACCTTTGATTGTTTTGAGTTTCTTCTCTTTTATCTGCAATTTAATTTTTTATTTTTCACATCCATGCTGCAGTTCCCGAGTACTGTAAATCTCTCCTTTTTTTGGACATATAATATCTTTTAATATCCTGTGCTCTCTTGTCACACTTCAGTCCACCCATGTAATATATTGTCCATACATTTTTCAAATTATATAGACTTTAACACCTATGGATGGGACTGCAATACAATGCTATTTTGCTCCTACAAAAATATTCTGTGGAGGTTCACATTCATTCTTTACAGTTAAGTAACATCTGGATCATGCAAATTTAAGAATGGCAAGAAAATTACTTTAGTCTCAAACTTCAAGTCATAAAAAATACAAAAACAACGATGATTCTTTTTCTGGTTTCTTCAAATTTATGATATATAGTTACCTGACCATGAAAGGAGATACATAAGCTTTTTCAGTTAAATATGTAATTAAAATGCTAAAACTCAAAAAATGTGACATGTCATTTTGACAGCTAATAAATATATCAGCCATAAACAAGTCATGTGTGTATGGCATACAGATCACATGCCACACCTGAAAACTAGAATATGATTATGTTGAGAAGCCAACACGTTACATAACATTATGTATAAATCATAATATTATGATAAACTAACTAAATAGGCAGCAATCCTTAAAAAGTTTCATGATAAAGTCCAGTTCTTTCTAAAATGATCCCACTCCCCCAATGAATTGTTTAGGTTTTGCTACTATTTTCAGCTTTTTGCTGGGATAATTCCACCAAATTCAATCCCTTGTGTATTTGCTGAATTGAAACTCTGCCTTGGGTCAGATTCCTGATAAGCTTACACCTACTGAAGTAGCATGATGTATTTATGCTCCCAGCTTTCAGGTAGCATAGGATTCCTCTCTGTGCAAAGCCCCATGGTACACTCTATATAATGTAGACAAACTATCACAACTTGTCACAGAAGATCAAATCCGTGGATTTTGCTGGAAGTTACACTCCTGGGCTGCATCAAAAGAAGTGTGGCCAGCAGACAGAGGTTCTCCTCCTCCTCTACTCTGCCCTGGTGAGACCTTACCTGGAGTACTGTGTCCAGCTCTGGAGACCCCAACACAAGAAGGACATGGACCTGTTGGAAAGTGTCCAGAGAGTCACAAAAATGATTAGAGGGCTGGAGCACCTCTTCTGGCCTGCTGGCGGCAGATGGTGCGTATCTGTCTCAAAGGGGGAAAAGGATCCTTGCCCAGGAGTTCGTGGGGCTCATTGAGAGGGCTTTAAACTAGGACCTGTTCTGGTTAAACAGCCCTTGTTCTGGTTGGGGACTTCAACCTACCAAACATCTGCTGGCAATATAACACTGCAGAGAGCAGACAGGCTAGGAGGTTTCTCGAGTGTATGGAAGATAACTTCCTGACACAACTGGTAGATGAGCCTACCAGGGAAGGTGCCTCGCTTCACCTCCCGTTCACAACTAGAGAAGGACTAGTGGGAGATGTGGTGGTTGGAGGCTGTCTTGGGCTTAGTGATCATGAATTGGTTCTCGATTCTTAGTGATGTGAGTAGAACCCCCACCTTGGATTTCCGGAGGGCAGACTTTGGACTGTTCGGAACACTAGTTGAGAGAGTCGCTTGGGAGACAGTCCTGAAGGGCAAAGGGGTCCAGGAAGGCTGGATGCTCTTCAAGAAGAATATCTTAAAGGCCCAGGAGAGGGCTAACCCCACATGCTGTAAGATTAAAAGGCGGGGAAAATGGTTGAATAGGGAGCTTTTGATGGGACTTAGGAAGAAAAGGAGGGGTTGTCACCTTTGGAAGGGCGGCCAGGCAACTTGGGAGAAGTACAGAGATCTTGTCAGGTTATACAGAGAGAAAACTAGGAAGGCAAATGCCCAACTGGAACTCAACTTGGCCACTGACATAAAGGACAATAAAAAACGTTTCTACAAGTACATCAACAATAAAAAGAGAACCAGGGAGAATCTCCATCCCTTGCTGGATGTGAGGGGGAATGCTGCAACCAAGGACGAGGAAAAGGCTGAGCTACTTAATGTTGTCTTTGCCCCCGTCTTTAATGCACAGACCATCTTCTCCCAAGGTGCTCAGCCTCCTGAGCTCGAAGATAAGGATGAAGAACAGTACAACCCCCCATAATCCAGGAAGAAGGAGTTAATGATCTGCTTCTGCACCTAGACACTCATAAGTCTATGGGGCCGGATGTCATTCACCCAGGGGTACTTAGGAAACTGGCAGAAGAGCTCACCCAGCCTCTCTCCATCATTTTTCAACCATCCTGGTCAAGAGGAGAGGTACCAGATGACTGGAGGGTGGATGATGTGACACCTATCTACAAGAAAGGCCGGAAGGAGGATCTGGGGAACTACAGGCCTGTCAGCCTGACTTCAGTACCAGGAAAGATCATGGAGAGGATCATCTTGAGTGAGCACTCACAGCAATTGCAGGGCAGCCTAGGGATCAGGGACAGACAGCATGGGTTTATGAAAGGGAGGTCTTGCTTAACCAACCTGATCTCTTTCTGTGACCATGTGACTCGCCTTTTGGATGGGGGGAAGGCTGTGGATGTTGTCTACTTGGACTTTAGTAAGGCCTTTGACAGTCTCGCACAGCATTCTCCTGGAGAAACTGGTGAATCATGGTATAGACGAAGGGACTCTTCTCTGGGTTAAAAAGAGGCTGGATAGACATTCCCAGAGAGTTGTGATTAATGGGGTGGAATCGAGCTGGCTGCCGCTCACCAAAATGTGGGAGTGTTGATCTCCTCGAGAGCAGGAAGGCTCTACAGAGGGACCTGGACAGGTTGGATTGATGGGCTGAGGCCAACTGTATGAGGTACAACACGGCCAAGTGCCGGGTCCTGCATTTCAGTCACAACAACCTCAGGCAACACTACAGGCTCGGGGATGAGGGGCTGGAAAGCTGCCCGACAGAAAAGGACTGGGGGTGCTGGTGGACAGCCGGCTTAATACGGGTCAGCAGTGTACCCAAGAAGGCCAGCAGGATCCTGGCTTGTATCAGGAACAGTGTGGTCAGCAGGAGAAGGGAAGTTATCGTGCCCTTGTACTCAGCACTTGTGAGGCCTCATCTCCAATAAGGCCCCTCGTTATAGGAAAGACATTGAGATGCTGGAAGGTGTCCAGAGGAGAGCTACCAATCTCGTGAGGGGTTTAGAGAACAAGTTGTATAAGGAGAGGCTGAGGGAGCTGGGTATGTTTAGTTTGAAGGAGAACTGAGGGGGGACCTCATTGCCCTCTGCAACTGCCTGAAAGGAGGTTGTAGAGAGGTGGGGGTTGGCCTCTTCTCCGTAGTAACTACTGACAGAACCAGAGGAAATGGTCTTAAGTTGCAGCAGGGGAGGTTTAGATTGGGTATTCGGAAGAAATTCTTTATGGAAAGAGTGGTGAGGCACTGGAACAGCCTTCCCAGGGAGGTGGTTGAGTTACCATCCCTGAGGGTGTTTAAGAAATGGGTAGACCTGGTGTTTCGGGACATGCTCTAGTGACAGGCATGTAGGGGGGTATTTCATGTATTTTGTGGTTTTGAAGTCATGTTTGATCAGGGTATTTAGGTATTTAAGAGTTTGGGGGGGGTTTAGGTGGTTTTTTTTTTTTTGTTATGGGTATGGTTGGACTCGGTGATTTAGGAGGTCCTTTCCAACCATGAATATTCTGTGATTCCTAAAGACAGGCTGAGATATTTGGGGTTGTTCAGCCTGGAGGAGGCTGCAGGGGGACCTTATAGCAACCTTCCAGTACCTGAAAAGGGCATATAAGAATGCAGGGAAGGGTTTATTCCTAAGTGTCTGTAGTGACAGGACAAGGGGTAATGGCTTTAAGCTAAAAAAGGGTAGATTCAGGTTAGACATTAGGAAAAAGTACTTCAATATGAGGGTGATAGATTACTGAAGAGGCTGCCCAGAGAAGCAGTGGAGGCCCCATCCCTGGAGACATTCAAGGCCAGGTTTGATGAGGCTCTGAGCAGCCTGACCTAGTTAGAGATGTGCCTGCTTATTGCAGGGGGGTTGGACTAGATGACCTTAGAGGTCCCTTCCAACCCAACACATGCTATGATTCCATTCTATTCTATAACCATTGCATACAAGAGCTGTTCCTCTGAAATCAGCACACTAATTCTACTGTAAAATGTAGTAAAATTGAGATCACCCAAAGAATTTCCTATTTAAATCAAAAAAGAAGGAAAAACAAAACAAAAACAAACAAACAGAAAAGCTATAGAACACACACATGCATATTCAAAACTCTTCAGACACTATGATTACAGGTGCTGTTGAAACTATGCTGCAGCCCTAGGAAAGCTTATTACACATTGCCTGTGACTCAGAGGCACATTCTGTTGTCAAGACTTTCATATCATAAATGGATTTACTTTAACACCACTGGAAGACTCAATGTTGTGAGTTCACAGAGTGGTCAGTGAAACTAGTTCCATATATCAACCAGAACCTAAATATGAACTATTCTGTAGTATACTGAATCAATTCATACTAGAGCTGCTGATGTCACTACAAGGTCCAGGTGTACAAGAGTAATCGTTTCTTCTTTACCTTCAAGAAATACTGAGATTCCTACACCTCACTATTATAAATTAGGATTTAACCAGGCTTTTGATATGGAACATCATTCACTATTAAAATTAAGTTGCCACAATCAGAAATACTGTGACTCTAAACTTCACAAAAATGATATTTCTACCCATTGCACACCATATTCCTACATCTCACCTGAAACTTATGCTGTCTGAGATGTCCATTACTTCTAGTAGGAGAGTCCAACCATTAAAGGTTTTTATACAATATGTAAATACACTTTCCTTGACACTTCAGATAGATATGTATTTATATGGCAAGTCCTTGCAGGCAGCCCTCAAAGCAGATCTGCATAGATCAGAGGAATACCCAAAATCTCTGAACAGCATCTATGTCACAGTTTAGGGTCAGGGCAGCCCCTTAGACCTAACAGATGCTCTCTGTTAACTCCCCTCCCTCCCCAAAGGGGAAGAGAAAGGGAATAAGGGAGAGAGACTCAGTGATTAGAAAAGGAAACTAGATCAGCTTTAATAATAATAAAAATAGAATATGTACAAATCTATACAAAACCAGTACCGAACCCAACCCCCTGATGGTAATTCCATCACCGTCACCACTGCTGTTGTAGAGAAGGCACTGGGGGTCCCAGACCAGGCCCTGCAGCAGACAGGAGCTGTGTTCAGGAGCTGGATTCTGGTACTGGATTCAGGAACACAGGATCAAGGCAGAATGGACAGAGTCGTCCTTGGATGTTCCAGGGAAGCAGTCCAAGAGGGTAGAAGAGCTCGGGTAAAAGCCCAATAGACCCTTCAGATCCCTCTGCTTTATATACCCAATATGCTGTATATTGGCTGGATACCTCGTTGGTCAGTTGGGGGTCACCTGCCCTGTCCGCTCCTCCCTAGGTGTGGTCTTTCTGCACCCCCCTGTGTGGTACACTCTGTCCAGCAGTGACCTTGGTCTGCACACCAATCCTTGGTACCAACTCTAACCATGGGCTGTTATCACTGCCAGCAGCAGACACTGCCTGGGAAAACAGGCTGCTGACTTCAGACAGTGCTGTTAGTTACAAGTAGTGAACTGAAAAGTAAAATCACTGAACAGAATTAGTTCTGCTCTCACTCAAACCAGGACAATCTACAAGGACCAAATAGCCAGAGGTATTATCATGAAAGACTGACAGTGAACTGAACGCTGCATTCAAGTCTAAATGCTGTCTATATGGCAATTAAGATTCCAAAGTTTATACAAAAAAAAAAATTAAAAAAAAAATTAATTTTAATTGCTTTGCTTTTCAAAGAAGCTACCTGAACTATTCAGGGATGTGGAATGAAGGCAACAGACACCTAAGGGAGACAGTGAATATAGAGCCAGTAAACCAGTACAAGGCAGAGGAATTTATCACCTATCTGCACACCTGGAGAAACTCTTACCCATATAGTCATCCAGCAAGTCTTATTTTGTTAGAAAAATTTCAGAAGCTAGGCATTTAATGAAGACTTAATTTCTCAGATCTGTATCCGGAGGGAAGTGGTCCAGGCCAAATCACCTAATGCCACTGAAATCAAATGAGTTGCTCAAAAAAGTAGGAAGGAAAGGTCAAAATGCTCTCTTCTCTTCATATTAATAAAAAAAAAAATAGGAAGTAATAAGGAATAACTTTTCCTTCCAGAGCAATAAGAAAGCAGTCAAACTCTGGAAGACAAATATCACATCACATGTTGTCAATACATTGCAGTACAAGATCAACGACTATCAAGATAATTTCATCTTCACTCTTGTACCATAAATCATAAAGAACTTGATGTCAATATAATGATCTGGTCTACAGATTTCATTTGAACTAAACTCAAATCTTTCAATACTTTCTGCTTTCTTTGAGAATAGTATGACATTTTTGTTCATGTTTTTGTTTTGTTTGGTTTTAATTTCTAGTAAAATAAAAATCTGATTTCCAAGACTTGACAGCATTTCCCTCAATTCCCCACAGTCAATGCATCTGGCCACTTTGATATACTAGCACATCACTTCGCATTAGTGGTTCTAGAGCAATATTAGTTTATGAAAAAGCATGCATGCATTTATGGTCTTTTAGGAGATTCTTTCTAATATTAGCTTGTATATACTAAAAACAAACAAACAAACAAACGAAAACATAGACATGTTTACATGATAAAAAAAAAAAAGATTTGTAAGGCACGCTGCAATGATAAAAACCTGTGATCTGTGAGATACTTTTGTGTTTAGTGACATATAATCCACATAATTCAGTATGTAATTCTTAATTAAATGCCATAAACTGTAACTATGTTCCCAGAGTTGGGGGTGTGGGATGTTCTTTTTAAATTACTAGTAACAGCTAATTTTGCAATAGGAAATTCCTAATAGCAAAGTAGAGTTAACATGCATGTGGCACTAAGCACCAAAAGGTCAGTTGATCAGCAGAACATACTTCCTAACATTGACTTTCTGTCATGAAAATAACTCAAATACTTTATTTCCCCGTTATTGATTTCATCAAATTACTGAAAGAAGTATATGGTCTCCCTAAAGCTTACCTGTATTTTCAGGACTGGTAATTAAAATGCTGTATGTAGACCTGCCCTTTGTCAACTGGTAGCAGATATCAGGACTTTTTTGTTCTGGCTGCCAGTCATGGGAATCAGCAGCTTTGGAAAATACCTTCTTGTTTCACACTTCACACTACTAGAACAACAGTATTTACAACTAGCAGAAGGACTGTATCTTCTGACACAGAGCACTGCCACAACAGAAATGAGAGGCAAAGGAAGGAACTGGGCAATAATACGTATTAACAAACACCTCTTCTATAAAAATGGTCTTAAATACTTGAATCTGAGGATCTAAAGTGCTAAACTGCATTCACAAAAAAACTGACAGAAGAGCTCCTTGCAGATCAAGGTACTGATTATTTCAGAAACTTCACCTCCATTTTTATTCTCAGGGACTAGGTAGAAGAAGCAGAAAGAGGGAAAGAAAAGAGAGAATTTGTGTTTCCATGATGCAGTCAACTTCATTCAGGTTAAAATCCTAAAATAATGCTTTTAATGAAGGGGTAAATCATTCTTGTGTGTGTAGGTACCACAGATTTACATACAAACCTGCAGAGAAGGAACTCCCACAGCACCCAAACATTCCCTAGAAAAGGCAGCCTGCATGTCATCAAACTGCACATATATTTCCCCTGCATACTCAGTTTTCACTCTCCCTCTTGTTGTCTGTTGCATCCTACATAAACATGGAGTCCTTTGCCTTTGCTTCCACCTTCCTTTCCTACCTGCAGTATAAGCCATGTTGATGGAGCAAGAATATTTCTCAAAATAAGCTGCTGGAAATCTGCCTGAAAAAATATGCAAGCTGACTCAAAGACACCACATCCATAGAAGTTTGAAACATTAAATAAGGAAAGGGAAATATGTAGAAAGATAAATGACCACATGAAAAAACACTTGCATCCAGAAGAACTCAAGCTGTCATTTAGAGACTTAAGTAAGTGTGAGAACTAGACTCCTGTTTACTGAGTTCGGTGATGTGCTGTGAATTCATCTTCACACCATTCGAGTTTAGGAACACTCCTAAAGGGAGATGCTGTTACTCTTGACAGACAAAAGATGCTACCCATATGCAAAAGGGAGATGTGATACCTTTTACATTAACAAAATGTTTTATATTTCTTCCTTGCATCCACAGAAAAGCCTTTTCATACACAAAACAAGAAACTAATTTAAAAACTTCTCAAGGAAAGCCAAACCAGCAATTTTTCACAGCCAGCTGGACTTAGTCAATTCCCGGCTAGACAGATAGATATAATACATGTTACACTGCACATACGAATTCGATGCTGTGTTCTGCCATCTGGTCTTTTTACAACTGTGACCACATTATCATCTTTTAGTCTCTGTCAGAGTCAATGCAAAAATTTAATTATTACAATGCATACATTACTTAACTACTTTCTTTTAGGGTTTTCTCTCTTCAGCACTACAGAAACAATCTACCTGTGAAACTATGGCTGAAAGCACCTGAAAATGAATTCATTAAGCAAACTCATTATAGACCAAATCTGCCAAGACTTATGCAGCTCGCAGATAACAAGTATGCACTGTAAGGCACAGGGGGTGAGGGGTGTTTTTAGACAAGAAAAGGTTGCATAAGGGTATGGAACTTCACACAATCATCTGGTTTTCAACTACTTTATCAGGCATAAGAGTCAGCATGTGCATGGCTATAGAGCTATTGGCATTTGTGACTTTCATAAAAAAAACAACCAAACCAAAACAAACAAACAAAAAAATCCAACCAAACAAACAACAACAACAAAAACCCCACACAACCAACCAACCAAACATAAAACATCCCCACAGAAAGCTTCTACTTTGTTCATAAAAGTAAAGACAAAGAACTAGTACATTTTTATTTTAAGATATCTGCTGAACCTTGGAAAATAGAAGGTTGTTTTTTTTTTTTAAAAAAAATAATCACTCCCAGTAGTAAAAACAAGCAAAACATGCTTTGGAATGGCACAGTAGGTCTTACAGTTGGGGGTTTTTTTCCTAATTACTCTCTTCATTGAACAACAGAAAAACCACAGGCTCATAAATAATAAAGCAATGCCCAAACTGTTTTAAAGCCCTTGGTAAACTTTAAAAGGCACTGTGTTTAATATCAGCTCTGAATTTTAATTTTTTAATTTACCAACTAAATGAAATTTTATGTAGATGACACAAGGGCAGTTATGCTTTGGGGCAGGCTTTACTCAACAGGATCCAACAACTGCTGCCTGACTACCTCTTGGTCTCCCACCACTTAATTCTCACCCCACAGCTACTTTATAGCTCCAGTAAAAGGATTCAGCAACTAGCCAGAAAAACAGAAAGATATTTAATCTGTAAGCCACATGGCTCTCCCTCAGTTTACAGCTTACTCCTACCTAGCTATGTATTTTAAAGATGCTGTCCTTCATTTTTCTTTTTTCTGCCCCTTCCTGAATTTCCTCTTTTCAGCTTTTCTTCTCTTTATTTCCATCTCCTTCTGTGCAATATTTGCTGTAAATGTCTATTACATTATCTACTCTTTTCCCCCATATCCTTGCTCCTTTCAGTGCACAAAACACCAAGTGTCACCTAGAATGATCTTCCTTGCATTATTATAGGTTTACACATTTTTAGAGATTTCTGGACATTGGAACAATTCTTTTATCGGATTTTGGGTTTCTGTAAATTCCATGTTAATTATATTATTCTGGGTTATTTCTAAGATTCTTCTTTCCTTTTTTTTTTCCTCTGTATTTTTATTGGCCCATTCTCTCTCACAGAATACAGTATGTCTTTATTCTTTATTTTGGCCTTTTGGCATTCTTATTTATCACTTTAATATTGCCATTAACCATTCCATGACCTTTCTAGTTGTGTAGTATACCATATACATTGCTCACACCAGCCACCAGTGATTGCTTATTGCACTTCTGCATTCATTCTCTCTTCACAACAAAAGGATCTAGAGCTATTTTGAAGCAAGGATTTCCCTTCAGACACTTACTTAACTTCCATTCTTTCCAGACCCATTTTTATCCCCTTGAATGTCTGTCTCAAAATATGATGTCAAAATAGAATAGTTTAAATCTATTTCCATTCATGACATTTAGAAACCACTATTCACATTTAGCATGACAGAGGTGGAAAAAAAACCCGACCATGTTAACTAGTCTCTTTGTAATGTTCACTGCAGGAGCATTACTTGCATAAAGCCACATTTTACTCTTAGTTATAATGTAAATCCAACAAATTTCCTGCATCTAAAATGTGTTCACAGGTAGGTTAATGAAAACTATAGCACACTAGGGACCCTGGAGCTCTGTCCATAGTGACAGAACTGCTAGGATAAAAGTGACTCTGTTCCCTGATAAGAATTAAATTTATGACATTTATGAGGGCAACTCTTCCAGACATTCTTTACATTTTTCTTCTGTTTTTCTATATAAACTTCTTCAGCTATTCCACATTGCTAAAAGCATTCAGATGGGAAGTAACTATATCAGCTAAAATAAAAGTTCTGACGCTCCTTGCTAGGAAGAGAGCACCTAACATAATTTTATCATCTAGCATATCCAAGATAGAAAGGGTTGAATCACATAAACATATTAAGAAGCGGTTGTTTACTTCCCACCCTCAATCTCCAATATTTTACTCCTATATCACCTCCTTCTGCATCGTTAATAGCAGATATTGCAGTTGTTATTGCATAATTTTCCAATACTGTTAATACTCAATGCAATTTTTTACTAGGATGTAGAATCACATTTTATTGGAAAACACAGTGAGCATGAACATACTTCCCTAAGGCACTTCTCACAAGTGAAGAATCACATGCTTGTGATTTTCTAAAGGATTTTAATTGCTGACTTTCAAATGTACGTGTATTTCTAAGGCTTTTTAAATTCTAGTCACATATCATGTTTTAGGCAGTAAACCAGAAATATACATCCTGTGAAGGGTCATAACGATTACTTGCTGCTTCACTTTATGTACCATACTTCAGAAGCCTCCCAAAGTCCAACAAGTAATTGTTATGCATGTGAGAACAAAGAAAGCCTGGCTTCATACAGATTTTTATCTGGTGCTAATGTGACCTTAGGTTTAGGGATGCAGAGTTTTTATCTACTTGATTTTTCTCAAGTTAGACTTTTGTAATGGCCGGCCTCCACGTAGATACTGCAATGGTTAAAAACTACAGCTTGAGTGGGGATACTCAATGGAAGACTAAGTCCTTCTTAAATGAAATGTAGGAATTAAGTATGTCGAGACCTATGATGCCTGGTGCCCTCCAGACAAATACAGCTGAAATCAGAGAAAGAGTCTTTGAAAGTTATTAAGGATGGATGAAAACCAACTGAATTTATATCAGGATTACTAGACTGTATTTCCTTAATAGATCAATCTAAACATGGTAGGATTTAATTCTAATAATGTAACTGTGTAAATGGCTTTTTTTTTTTCCAATTATAGTTTGTCATCATTATTAGTAATAGAGTGTACAGGAGCATGTATCTGTACACACCTATGTTCCAGAGATGCACACCAACACCACAGTTGGAGAACATCCTTCCACCGACAACACACCTTACAAGATCTTTAGACCTTTCACGGAAGGTCACCAAATTAACTCAAGAATGCTTGTATCCTAAAAGAACAGCTGAGATATAAGGCAATATAAATTACATTCTTCTAGAATACACAACTTTCAGAATACACACGGTTAATTCTGGGCACGCCACAGCAGAGTACTGGAGAACACCTCTACACTATTCTCATCCTACAGGGACTTCAGGAGCCTCCAGGCCTTGCACTCAACTATATCCAGCCAACTCCTCCCATGCAGTTGGAAGAATCTCGCTGTCACTAATAACTGGACCAAAGCATTCACTGGCAAGAAACACAGACAGGAAGATTGGTCTGTTCTTCCCGTAATGGTGAAGCAGGAAAAATAAGTGGTAAAAAGGTAAGCTGAATGGAATTCTATCACCCACAGTTTATTTATTCCTCTGTCCCTCCTCTATTTATTTTTTATTAAAATGAACAAACAAGAAACCAACCAAACCAAAATAAAAACACAACACAACAAAAACCACACACAGAAAAATAGAAGCAGACAGTTTCATGTTTGTTTCCTAGGTCTCTCCTGGATGAGTACCTTTTCCTGAATTTGAACAGACAAATAAAAAGAATTTATAAGGTTTTAATTAAAAATTTGTTTTACATAAGAATGCTAAAGGAGGATTTGAATCTGTGTATTTAAATTAGTTTTTCTAAACAAAGCATAACGAAAGAGAGAAAAATGCCACCAGTGCCCTAGTTACTAAATGAACTTGATTTCTAAATAAAACACATTGCAAGTGGCCATGGTAAATATTGTTCACATTTAGTCACAGCACCATCTTTAACTCAATTAGCAAACTACATTAAACAAACCTACATCACGTTTGACCAGTGTTTGTAAATACTTCCAACATGCAATCAGTTAAAGTGCATATGGTTCTAAAAAGTTCACTTCCAGACATTTCAGAAACAATTAACTATACATTTCATATTTAACGTAAAATAGCACAGCAGACATAATCCTGCAAACTTTTGTACATCAGTCATTGCAAGAGTCCATGAGCACACTTTCAGTTCAGAGACTTCCTTGCTACATTGCTGAATTATTTTCATTTTTAAAAGGACATACCAAGTATATAATCTGTGTGACTAACAGATTCTATGACATTTTTACACCTTCTCTATGGATACCTCACATTCTTCAGATTAAAACACAGTCATTCTAATTAAAATTCCCAGTCGAGTAAAATTGTATATTCTTTACTCCGTCCTCCAAGCTGCTACATTTCAACGCATATAACACCAATTCCAGACCTTTCACTTTGTGTCTTTACGAACGATGGATTAACCAAGCAAATGAGCTCTATGAGCTCAATGCTGCCCTCCACCTTCCAAATCAAGACACTGCACCACAATGTGCTCACAACTGACGTTTTCAAGAACTAATATGCCATGTATCTAACTATTTTCCCTAAAAATCTTAAGAACACCAACACATCTACCTTCTATTTCCAGAATGTTCTACATTCACTCAGTTTCTGCTTACATTTTATTTATCAAACTTCAAAATGAAATTAGGAATTCAGAAGTGATGTAGTCCACAATCCATCCTCTGCTACAGTAAGACAATGCATAGCCTTCTCTTATAACACTGCATAAATTAAAGATGTGACAGTACTAACTTTCAGTAAGTGGTTTGTTCCAAGACTTGATAATTGTTGTCTACACATCCAACATCATCCCCTGTGCTTTAAAGCCAATACCTCTGTTTAGTCACATATCTCCTTAAGAGATACTTCCAGTTAGTTCCCAGTCTACAAAAGACTAATAATTCACAAGTCCTATGGTCCTGCCAAACCAGTCATGCAGTAGAGCAAAAATTTCCACCTGGACTGCACGTTTATTTTGTGCACTACTTCACCATCCCTGCCTGTCCTTCATACACACAGTACCAGTACTTTTCTATCAACCTTATTAACGTTCACCCCTCTGGATGTTTTCTTTGTAAGAGGATGTTCTAATCTGAAATCCATTTACTTCTGAATATATGCTGCTGCATTACAGTACCATCAGGAGTAGCTCAGCTCAGCTTCTCCTCTAAACATTTATTCAGGCTAAAACACTTCTATATAAATGTTCTACAGTTCAAACATTTATTACCAGGTTTCAGAGTAAAATTAAATTACCATCGTGGATATGTTATGATTATTAATAAAGTGTCACAAAAATATTAGTGAAAGTTAAACAGGTAACATAAGGATATCCAGGAACATAAACACTCATGTTCCAGTAGCAAAGTTCGCTTTGCAGGCTACACATCCCTTTAGTTTGATGGAATGCATTGCACGTTATCGATCAAACTGCAAGGCCAGGAAGAAAATTAACTTCTGAAGTTCTGATTGGGATTCTAATTTTGCATTAAGTGAGAAGCGGAAAAGTGACAATCTTCTTTGTTTGAACATCTAGTAAATATTTACAGAGGTCCAAGAAGTCAGTTTTGAATAGATGACAGGCACAAATGTCATTACATCAATCTCTCCAGTATTAAGAGTCAGAATCACAGGAAAGTTAACCTAAGCTCTCTCCCTCTCAAAAAAACAAAGGGACCTGCCTTTCCTCTGGAACATAAAGGTTGTTGTGGCATCTTTATTCCCTGCTGTCACATAGCAAAGAAGCTCCAAGTCTTCCACGGGGAAGACAGTGGGAATAGCTCCACGAGCACTTTAAATCCAAGTTGCTTTCTTCAGATGCAATCTTGATTCTTCACTCACCCTCACACCTGCCACCTGTCTCCACATAGTCTTTGACTGTTTAATGTCACTCTACCCAGAGTTCTCATCTTCAGTTCAGCTGCCTTTACTTCCTTAGCCCTCCTCGTGCCCTGTTTACCCTCTGTAAAGATGTTCACCTTGTTTTTGTTTTGTTTTTTTCTTTCTTTAGAAACAAAACAAAACAAACAAGCAAAAAAACCCCAACACTCAAACCTCAAAAGCACTCTTGCTACCTAATCTTAAACACATAAAATTTCCCCTTTAGAAAGAAAATACAAGATTAAGGCTTTTCCCCATCAGGGAAAACACCTTTGTGGTGAAACATTGGAAGAGGTTGACAGGTTGCCCTGAGAAGTGGTAGAAGCCTCATCCGTGGAAACGTTCATGGTCAGGCTGGACAGGGCTCTGAGCAACCTGATCTAAATATTTTTTTTCTAGTTAAAGCTCTTTTGTAAGAGCTTTTGGATAACAACCTAATATAGGAACAGATTTCTCATTTTTAGGAAGTAAGCTGTATGATGCTGTTAACTTCTCTTTCCAAAAAAAAATTTCAACTTCTCCAGAACACAGCTTGTACTTGTCAAATTCCTGGTGGCACAAGGAACATAAAACAAAACATAGTGTTGCTTATGAATGGTTTCTAGACTTGATCAGCTGCACTGATAAGGCACCTACATTCTTGATCACATTCCTGGATTTTTTTCTGCATCCTAGTACAGACTTTATACATGTTCATCTCACCCAGCTAAGGAACCCAGTATAGCAGTCAGCATGGCATCATAGTCAATACAATTGCTCGATACTAAGACAGAGGACAAAAGAATGCAAAGAAGCAGGGACTGTTCAGTCTTTAAAAAGAAAAAGCTAAGAAGTGATCTAATTACAGACTGCAACAACTTGAAAGGCACTTAACACAGTCCACCTCTCCTCAGTAGCAGAAGACAGTGTAAGAAAACAGCCACTAACTGTATCTTGAGGGATTCAGATTAGGCACCAGGCAGAATTTTTTCCACCAGAAGCTTGTGCAGCACCAAAACAGGGTGTCTGATTCAGGGACTGTGGTGTCTCCATCCTCAGAAGCTTCCCAGACTCTGCTCTCCAAAACCCTAGCTGTTTACCTGATACACTGTTACCGATGGTTCTGCACTGAGGAGGAGAAGGAATCTACTAAATGGCCATCTGGCAACTCTTCCAAACGATATTTTATTATTTCTTCAATAAGTTGTATCTCTGAAGCTCAGACACATCTCAGTATGAAACTTTAAAATAGATTCTAAATGAAAAGTAGACTCGGGCTTATGCCATTCTGCAGCCTGATCTATAACCAACACTAACATTATCAACCTCTCCCATCAGTCTTAATTTTGGGGCAACATCAGACCTTAAAGCAAGTTAGTTTACCACTTTTTTTTTTTTTTTTTTAATATGAAGTGTAAAAAGGCACTAATTAAAGGATCTGTGATCAAAATCTACCTGAAATGTTCCACTATAAACATTTAATAGAGGATACAAACCCCCTGATTCCTACCATTCTCTAGGTTTTCTGTTTAGAAATCACTGTATGTGAATGTTGACATCCACTTCAAAAACTAAGCTTCAGCTACTGTAAACAGCAACCATCCTGTAGATTTAAAAGATTCACTTTGGGGGTAGGATTTTATTTTGTTTAAAAACAAAAACACAGAGAGCGATTCAAATTTTTTCCCTGGAGTGTAACTAAAATCAATTGTCAGGCCCTTGAGGAAGGATGGTGCTGGCTGCCCCTACTGGAGCACAGCACATGCATGTGCTAACAGATAACTAACAATCACTCTGCATGTATTAATTACCCTTTGGGGCCTCTGAATATCTGACAGCTGGAAATAAAGTTCTAATCTGAGACATCAAGGAATAGCAGTTAGGAAGGGAAAACTAACACAGAGATGCAAGGACTAAATGTCACAGAGTCACATTCACGGATTTCATCACTGTATTATGTATAGATAGTACACAGTGCAAAGAGCCCTTAACCCCAGCATATCCTTCCTAAGAGCTCAACCACTGACTAAAAGCAGACCACAAGTATGAAACACACATTTCACCCTAACACCTTGGACAACGAAAACTGAAACATCGACCCCTTGCCGTGTTCCAGAGCCAGGCGGCACACCTGAAGGGAACCACAGCAACTGCCTTAAAGGCGGTGGCAAGCCTAACCACGCAGGAATCAAAGGGGGATAAACCTCACAAAGCACAAGGTCTGGAGAAGTATCTTATGATAAAAGATGAAACCAAGCAGCATGTATTCTGTCCTT